>PVIJ01024814.1:0-11651 GCA_004024925.1 Scalopus aquaticus
ATCTGCAGTGTATAACAACATGGGAGATGTTCTCAACTCTCATGAAGTGAAAGTTACTTTTTTAGAACTGAAAATGAAAAAGGCGCTATAGAGAAATGAATGTCACAACAGTTGAAAGCAAAGACTGGTTCAAATGTATAACTTTATAAGTAAAAATAACTCTTACCCACTCTATAATTAACTTCAGCAGTGAACAATCTGCCATACATTCCATGATGAGATGACCCTGGCTCTCCACAGTAGAAATCTGCTACAACTACAAGCCCAGGGTTCTGTCCTTTTCTTGTTCTCCGTACAAGGTGATGCCACCTACAAAGGCAGAGTCGGGGGTCTTCCTGTTGCTAACTTATTCAACAGGAATAAGTTCACTTGACTGAGTTCTGGCCTCCAGCATGTATCTGTGCATAATTTTATGAACTATGTAAATGCCATTCACTAGATTAAAAATAAAAAAAGGAATAGAAAGCTCTGGACCAAGTAAATTATGAACTTAAAAAGTTAGAAGGGACACCAATTACATTAACAACACTTTCTTTAAAAAATAGAATCACTTTCTTTTGAAATCAACCACAGTGGTGAGACGTGTTTTTCTTTCCAGGTGCCCCATGGTGGCACACAGCTTTACCCAGGCAAATCCTGCCAGCTTCCAAGTCCTGGGATGCTGACCTACACCAGCACGTGGGGCAGCGTTACCTCCCAACAGTGTGGAGAAGAGCACATATCACCACTGGGCGATGAGAGAGCTGACAGAAACTCTTGGCTTCTCAACGCCAGACATGGTTGGAGAGCTTTCCTTGCTCTATTAGAAAAGTTCATGAGGAAGCTGTGAATAGGATCAGTCCAGAGAAGTAAAACTCTTTTATTTCATGGTCCACACATCAGTCAATATACTGGGAGAGCCAGCGGAAGCCCTCGCCGTAGCCTTGCCTCTTGAGCACACTGCACATGAACACTTCCATGGGGCGGGCGTTCAACTCCTTCAGGGTCACATTTCCCTAAGGAAGGCAAAACCAAGAAAGGCCTGTTAGCATCTGCATGGTAGAAGAGTTTGAAAGGGTAATCACAAATCTCACTTTCTCCATCAGAAGCAAATCTAAGTGCATCAAATGCAGAAATGTAGTCAAGGCCATATAGATAATGTCCCTTGGGCTTCAAGCTTTCAGGATAGACTACGCACCACAATCCTATTCCCAGCCTCCCCCACCCATTATCTCTGTGAAGTTATGACTTCAGCTGCAAAGTTATAACAGCAAAACAAGAAAAAGGCCACTGAGACCACCAAACCAGCATGTTCTTCGATGGTTAAAAAAAAAAAGTCTGGGACATTTTAGAACAAGGTCATTCTCATTGAATGCATGTGTTCAGAAAATGTAATAATAGGATGTATCAAGGAAATTAAGAATGCATGTGTGGAACATTCATGCAGAAAAAGGGAAACTAAATCACTCCCAGTTCATGTTCAAAGGAAGCAATTCTAAAAAGAAATAACCAAGAAAAGATGAGTAAGGAACCATGTAAAAGTCAGAAAGTCATCATGATCCAAGAGAAGAAAAAAAATTTTATACTCAATATGCCAAACCCCTGAACTTTCTTGCTGATAAGATTTTTTTCTCTCACAGGCATATTTTTCTGCAATAGAGTTCTCCTAACTGCATCACCTAGTATTCTGGAAGACTAGGTTTCTACCCCTGGTTTTATCACTGACTTACTGTGTGTAGACTTTCACCAATCATTCCTGGGGCCTCCCTGGTGGCACAGCGGTTGGCAGCGCACAATGTGAATTCGACGCCCAGCTGGGGAGAGTCCCACATGGTGCAGCAGACCACTCCTGCCTCGCCCACTGCTCCCCTCAGCAGTGTATTTCTGATCTGCCTGTTCTGCTCCCCACTCTGTCTCTGGTGAGCCCTCTAGCCGCCCCACGCCTCTGGCCTGTACCCCAGCTTGTATGTATAAATAAATAAATCTTAAAAAAAAAATCACTTCTAGTTTATTCATGTTCAGAAATGGGATAACAGTACTACTTCTCTCAGCAAAGTGCTGAGATAATCTTACCAAACCCACTGTTTTGATTTTAATGCTGGGAAAGTGATATAAATGATCACTCTGCTTTATAACCCAAAACCTCGAGTCAAAAAGAAAATGGATTTTGGCTAAGAAGGATTTTTCAGAATAAGATTTGAAATATAGTCAGAAAACTCTTAAAATGGTAATTGACTTTTCTACCATTGCCTTCATTCTCAAAGACCTGAGGAATGTATTTCATTAGAAAACAACATGTTCCTGCCTTCACTAATCACATGGAGTGAAATAAATTCTAAGCTATTAAAACTTGTGGGAAGTAAAAATCTAGATCGTAAAATATATCTTAAAAGCTGTGAATTTTCTTTATATATTCTCTGTAAATTTTTCTCTTACCTTTCCTGTTGTCTGTCCATAAAGTCCAAATATCTCACGGAGTTTTTCTTCACTGATTGCATCTGTTCTGTCAATTTTGTTACCCAAAATAAGGATTGGCACATTGGATATTGTTTCATCAGTCATTAAAGCCTAAAAACAAAAATAAACAAAAGCTAAATAAAAAAGTCTTTAACAGTCTACCATAAAATGAAGACAAATTTGACTTTCACTTGTCTCTAAGTTATCAAATATAAAGTGAAAATCTAATCATCTTTACACTGGAGTGATTAACTAAAAATTAATCTTTATGTAACACACTAATGTTAGGTAAAAATCCCCTAAATGCCTCAAAACTATTGCAACTTATGACTGTGACTGTTTACAAGGCAGCAGACTGCCCCAACCTTGACTCTAAGCTACCTCACTCAGCCGCAGACTAGCCTCAGATACCCATTAAGCACGGTCCTAGAAGAATGAACGCTCTGGCTACAGAACCTCCAAGATGACTAGAGGAACTTCCCTAGTATTTAGTGAGCACCACCCAGTGTGTATCAAGTACTATCAAACTGTGATTTCAGGCACTGAGAGGGAAACAAAAGGAAGGGTAGGACACATCCCAGGCCTCCGGAAATCCTTACTCTGTCAACAAAGCAAGGCAAGGAGATGACTGTCAATGAATGGAGACAGAATAAAAAATACCGTTAAGAAGATTAGAGTAACAAAATGGCAATGCGGGCCTGAAGAAAGTCAACAAAAATGTGGAGCCTAAACTGGGCTCTGAAAGACAAGCAGAATTTGGGTAAGTGAAAAGGAGATGGAAGAACATAAGCAATGGCTTCACAGTAAGAGGAGGATTCAGGAAGCCACATGGAGTCTGGTCTAACTGGATTAAAGCATGTAGTGTTGAGATGCAGTGACAGTAAATGGAAAGGGAAGGGATGACCAACATTATAGTGTCCAAGAAACTGGCTGGCACAGATTCTAAAGACCCAGACCCAGAAGTCACTGGATAGACATGACACTTTTAGTACCATGAACTGACAACTAGTAAGTGTGGTGCTCAGCTGAGAGATGATGATCTAGCCAAAGACGGCAGCAAGTAATGAACAGTGCAGTGGACATTCTGGAGAAAGAAGGACACCCACCATTACATCTTCATTCGGTGAAGAGATTGATGTCAAGGTGGTAAGATGAACAAGAGGAATCAAAGCTGGCAGAGATGGCAAACCTGAGAATCTAGTTCTTACTGACGGGGAAAGCTAGCAGAGGAGAGTTGAAGGGATAAAAAGGAACATGCTTTGACCATCTTAAGTTCCAGGAAAAGTTAGACAAAATCAGAGGAAAGATACCATTCATGCATTCATTAAATCCCATCAAAGTGCCCAGTCTGTGTCCCCTGCTTTATTAAGTGTAGGAGTTTCTCAAGAAACAAGGTCTCTACCAGGTAAATTCAGTCTAGTGGGAAAGGACTATAGGAAACCAGGAAAGATAACAGAGACTGATGAGGTAGAGAATCTAATAGTCTGAGAAGGACATTTGAAATTTACCAACAAAATGGACTGATTAGAGGGTAAGGTGAGAAAGTCAGGCAGGTGTCTCTGAAAGTACTCAGGAAGAACAAGTTGTTCTGTTTGGAATGAAGTTTAAGGTAGGGAACAAAGAGGAAAAAACTGGAGAAACAGTAAAGATCACCAAAAAATACAAAGTTTTGTAGATTTAATCACAAAGGTAATGGAGATCTATTAAAGGATATCAAGGAGGGCAATGACAAGTCTGAGAAAGTTCCTTTTAACATTATAGTATGTGGCAGGTGGTGGGGGAATCTATACTAATTCCTGGGATTCAGGACTGCACGGGGAAGTTCCATTCTAGGAGAACAGAACTGGCAAAGTTGTCTGGTAGGAAGCACTATGTACAAGGCTGCAGTGCGACAGAAGTTTAGGTGAGAAATCCCCTGGGGAGTCACTGGCATGAGGGTGGCAGATGACTGAATAGGAGTAGCCCTGACCACCTTGGGGAACAGCAAGATGTAAGGCTAAGCAGATGAACAGGTGGTTGTGAAAGAGCCTGAGAAGAATCAGCCAGAGAGAGTGCACAAAACCAAGAAGGTAAAGGGGAACTGAGAGACTGGCTAGCACCAAGAGGTCAGGTAAGGGACAGGCAGGCTTAGAGATGACTGTACATGAGATCAGAACTCCAGATTTGAGAAATGCTTACAAATAAACTTGAGATCAGTTCAAACTGCCAGGAACAGTGCAGAAAAACAGTTGTAAAACAGAGAGAGAGAAGAGGCACAGGGTAAGGCAGTAGGGGTAACAAAGACATGAAGAAAATGTCGAGTTAAGAAAACACGATGATGAAAAAGAAGAAAAACTAAAGTAAGTCCTGATAGTATCAAATGCTGCATGTGACCAAAACTGAAGACTGAGAAACAACTGTTATGGTCTGACAAGTCGTGCATCAGAAAGGTGGGCAGGCACAACCTGAAAATGCAGATACAAAAACATAAAGAACCTAATATCCCTTTTGAGATTTCCATATAGCAACACTTCAGAAAGAGTGACCATGTATGACATGTGGAAGAGAAACACATTAATTATGCTGGGACAAAAGACATAAACTGGGGAGTGTGGTGAACACACTATACATAATTCACTCTATGGCAGATATAAATAAAGTTAATTTACTCAAGTTCAAGCTGAGGAAACTCAGCAATGTCTCAGATTTTAAGTCCTTTCCTTCCTTTAAATAGGACTTTCACCAAATATTAACTGGAATGATTAAGCACTGGCAGTACTACGCTCTATTCCTTAAAAGAAACAGAGGCCAAGAAAGGGAAAAAAAATATAAACATACATTAAGCTCAACTTTGGATTCCATGAGGCGAGGATGATCTGCACAGTCCACCAGAAAGACAATCCCATTAATTGCTGGGAGATAATTTTTCCAAACCCGACGTGCTAAAAAGACAAAGTTTGCAGCTGTATCAATAAAAATATTTATTTGAAAATCAGTGGTACTGGGAAGGAAAAGTTGTAAGAACCTTCCCTTTCACTTTCCATCTTAATACACTGCATTTGTTACAGAGTGCAGATAACTTCAAGTTAAATTTAAAATGTTTTTAAAGTTATACAAAAAGGGGAAACCTTTAAATGTAGAGCATTTTAATAATTGTTGTAAAATGGGAGCTATGTATCAATTATGAAAAAGTATTCCTGTCAATTTTCCTCAGTAAACAAAACAATACTATGAATGTCAACACATTTATTTTTGCCTGTCAGAACCTGAAAGCTAAATTTATGACATCAAATGAATACACAATCCTCAGCTCAGCTGTCTAAAAACCCCCCGTATTCTCCAGATGGTCTCAGTTCAGTTTATAACTGTACTATCATGAATTTATATTTGCAAGCACTTACAAATTCTTTTGAAAGCAAAAAAGACACCATACATCCATTCCTACCCAAATGAGAACACAAACCATTATAGAAAAAAGGAAACAAGGTAATTTATAATCTTTCATCAAAAAATACCCCATTAATGTTTTCACATAATTTCTATCCTTTTTTTGCACAGGAATTTTGTGTGATTACAACCATACTACATGTACGATTTTGGAGTTTATAAATATTAAGTGAATAAAATAGTGTATATGCTAATGAAATCACCAACTAAAATGATCTGGGTTGCTTATGGGCCTTTGGCTAAAATTACCTGACTACAATACATTAGAAGTTACCAATGACTACATTAGAAGTTACCAATATTCTACTTCTTAAGCTATACTTTTTAAAAACTATGTTAAATTCAACCTAATATTAATACCCCAGAAAGAGACTTTTCAATTTAATTTAGTACCAAACAAGTTAATCTGACAGAATCTTAATAGTTTCTTTAATACCCTCCCAGAATTTTCATTCCCCCATTTTAAATGTTTCCCCCCAAAGTCTAGCCAAATATAAAGTGGGTGTCCATCACATAAAGCCACCCATTCTGTATATCTCTAAATCATATGCAAAATACCTGATAGGAATATGAGATCCAAATGGACAAAGCCTAAATTCAAGCAAAAAGCACTGAGAACTACAACATAGAAGAAAATGTCCCAACTGCCCCAGTGGGTAAAGTATACAAAATATCAATTTAGATCTGAGTGGTCAAAAGTAGCCACTATATAATTTTTGCAACTTGTGACAATTACTTATAATTACTTATCTCCTGACATACACTCAATTGAAGAAAGGATGCGAAGGAGACATGATTAAACGCTATATAAGATATTGCACTGGATCTTGATCAAGAGAAAAAATGCTATCAAAGAGGATTACTGGGACAACTGACAAAAAAAGGGGAAAACCTACTACAGACTAGATAAAATTAAAACTTCCTGGGTTTGTTAACTACTATGATTATATAAAAGAATATTCTTGTTCTTAAGAAATATGTTTTAAAGTATTAAGGAGGAAAAGAACATGATATACTCACAAATGGTTCCAGAAAAATGAATAAAAATACGCATTATATAGAGGGAGCTTAATCTAGGCAAAAGAGATGGGGGAGGGGAGAGAGTAGAGGGCTCTTTTAGGGAACTTCTCATGAGTTTGAAATTACTTAAAAATAATAAATCACTAGAACAACTTCATCCAAGTAATAAGATCTTTTTTTTCCCCACCGCCCCCCCCCCCAAGTAATAAGATTTTAATCCTATCTGCAAGCAATTTAAAAGATAAAGATGACAGTGCTTTCAAAAATGAAAGGGCACAAAATAAACCAGAAGTCAATACCACCCTTGCACGGAATCATTTCTTACCTTGTTCATGACCACCAAGATCAAAAGTAGTAAAAGTCATCCCAGCAATTGTCAGCTCCTCTGATGCTGAAAATGGTCAAAAAAAGAGGAAAGAAATAAACTTCTCCCTTCGATGAAATCGAGCTACAATACAATTTGTACTGTAAGCCAACACAAATGCAACACTTAATGAAGCTTTCACCTTAGGAAGGATGCAAGGGTGAGAATATTTTTAAATTATTCTAAAAAGCCAAGTTTTTTGTGCTCCAAGGTGTTTGCTGCTTCTTAGAAATAGATATGGGAGACGTGTGCCACTATGAAACTCGTGAGAACGAAGTGACAAAGATCCAGAGACCGACATTTCTGACTATGGGAGCTTAATGTGTACTACAGAAAGAAAGCTGGTGTTTTTTAAGTGAGTCATCTTCAGGGACCTCAGTTAATAAAAGAACATCATCAATTGGGGATTCTTCCTCCAAGCCTAACACTGACCTTCAAATATCAAAAGGTCACCTGGTATTTTCAAACCTACTCGGATGTAATGTTGGAACATGTTGGCCCAATCTGTCATCTTTGAGCATATGAAGAAGAGTGGTTTTGCCTGCATTGTCCAAACCCAAAAACACAAGTTTTCCAGATTTCCTGTAGAGTCCTAAAAGAGAAAAAATTATTTTAATATAATTTTACTCTCTTCACAGCAAAGGCTACGTCAATTGAAAGTGTTGGAGGAAATGCAAAGTTTGACACCCATAATGTACTTCAAGGAAACAGCCTTACCTAGAAACTGGAGCACACTGCTGAAGCCATTGTAGATCCACTCAAAGATGAAAGACATTATTAATGCTTACTACCTGTATAAAATATGAAAGCAGCAAGCGTTACTTTATGAATGTTAGTCCAGTTCCAGAGAAGTTAACACTTATTCCCTGGCTCTAATATACGTTTACAGTCTGATGTTTTGAGACATTAAAAAAAAAAAAAATTGCACCCTGGCAGAGAGTTTCTAGGGTCCTCAGATCTGCACAAACTCCCGGCTTTCTAAAGTTCTCAATCTATGATATGCAGAATACTAGAGTTAAAGACATATTTTCCTCTTTTACTGCGTGACTCACTCCTCCAGGCAGCTGCTCGTTTACATTCCCGGGATACATCATTGCTGTCTACCAGCTAGCAACACCTCTAGGAAATCAGTCTCATCCATAATCAAAGTGCCACACAGATGCACTAAGTAGAATATAACAATGAAAGGCATATTCACCTGAATGAAAAACATATTCCCCATCCTTTAAAACAGTTCTAAAAAACGTCAGCAAAAGCCTATTGGTTGGCACAATTGTACTGCTTTGTTTACTAACACTTTCTTACTAAACAATACTCATTTAACCCTTCTTGCAAATGTATGCCTCATCTCACAAAAAGAAGATTTCACTATTTTGGTGAACCATAAAGTGACAAGAGAATCCTCTCAGAATGTGAATAATTTAGACTTAACTCTATTTAACAAATATGGATTTTATTAAAATAAAAACAGTCATTCAGGCATACCAGACAGCTCCTAACCAAGTACATACCTTAGTTAGTATGGATATTAATACCACTTTTCCTATTGTTCCCCATAGGCCTAGGCAAAACAAAGGATGACCCAAAGCTAATAAAGGGTCTACATACATTGGTAATAAGCAAGAGGATTCCCCAAATGAAGTTAAGAGGATAAGATCTAGAGTCAGAAGTTGCCTCAAAACCTCAGATTTGATGCAGATGAAAGATCTCCCAATTTCACTCCTCTCCATCAGCAGGAGCATCTCATCACAAGGCTTTATAGTAGATGTGACTGAGTGCTAGCGAACAAAATTTTCATGAACAATAACTTATAAAAGAGTTATCTACACAAACCTACCTAATATTCTTTATCCCAAGAATGCCAGATGAAGAGGAAATGAAGAAAGTATGTATTTTCTCTTACATCCAGTTACTGGAGTTCTTATGTAAGACCTATAAACTTCAGAGGGTGCTTAAGGCTTTTTTCCTATGGCTCTTACCATGTGGCACCAAATACAGCTTGGGAGTTTGGGTGGGGGCAAAGAATGGCACAAGCCTTTATGAAAAGATACTGAGAGGTTGTTTGCCCTTCTCAGTAACCTCAAAATATATTTTGGCAGGCAAACCAAATTTAGCATGTTAAATAAAAATTCTGTCTGGAAATTCAGTCTGCACTTTAAGAAGTTTAATGACTTAAATACACTCACAAAGACCCTATGCTTAAGTTCCCACTGTAAGTAAGTAAAAGAACACGGCGCCTTTCCTCTGCAAAACAGACATTCTTTCCTACTTTTCTCATTAAGGTCACCCCATTCTGATCACTCCTTTAAAACCCAACACTTACATATTTATTTGTACTACAAAGTGATTTGTGGTCAATGCTTTATGACTCTGAAGAGTTTCACCACATTATCTCAAAGTAATTCAACTAGATGAATTCTTCAAGGTGATGGGGAAACTCCACTTTAAGGAATTTCTGCTTTATAAGTCCTATAATTCTCTCCAAAATGATCTATAGAGAAAGCATTTGAAGAAGTTCTTCAGGTGATATTTAAAAAAAATAATAAAAAACTTTTTCTGGACCCCAAAAGCTTGGTTGCACTGCTATCCAAAGTTAAGAAAAATGGTTATGATGGTTCCTCTAACCTTTAAAGTCTTAGGATTTGTAGTTCCTCACCGAGGAGTTTTACAGTTCATACAGTGCCTGCACATAAATCTCGTTTCATTCTCACACCAACTCTACCGTGGCAGGAATCTTTGGCCTCACTTAACAAGATGAGGATGCTGATGCTCTTAGATCAGCTGCCTGGCCAAAATTGCTCAACTGAAAAAAGTAACAGCGCCAGAATTTAAACTCTCCTCTTAATGCCACAGTGAAAGCTCTTCCTTTTAACAGCACACAAAATTCAAATCCAAATCACAAAATTGCTTTTAAAAAGAAAAGCAAAATGCACCAATTACACAGATGTTATCTTTCTCAAAACTCAACTTCCCTTTTGAATGGTATTTTAATAACTTGCATTCTATTTATTTTCTATTCTTGATCCCCTCTATTACCTTAGAGCATCTTAGGGCAAATTAGAGTACTTAAAAATCCACCCGGATTAAATATCAACAAAAGCACCGCCAGTGTACCTACCCAAAACGAAAACTTGCAAAGTTCAAGAATAACTCAAACAAATAAAAATAAGGAGCACTAGGATGACCATTAGCCAATAAGGAGTCTACGTATCACTTCTTATACACACTCATTACTTCTTATGCATACTCAGAAAAAGTCTGAGGCACATTCCAGACATATCCGAGGTAGCAAGCAGCTGGCTTTTTGCTAAGAAACTGCTCAGCGGCAGGGTAAATGTCAGATGTCGGCCCCATTACCAATCTCCATTAAGTCCCCCCATCACATTCTAAGCAGATGGATCGAGGTAAAGGAAAAAGGACAAGAGGCCAGGGAGAATGCTAACAATTTAGTGCCGATCCTCACACGTGTGTTCCTGACTTCTCGGTTAGAATCGTGAAGTAAACATACCAACCGCGTGTGAGATTTTTCTTTCCCATGCACCGCAAAGAGAAGGGAAAAGAGTGGGAAGGCAAAAATATGGGGTTCGATCCAGGCCATCAGATGATAACACAAAACCGAAATGCGGGGATGCTCTGGGCTAAGAGACCTGGTTGGAAAGCCCACACTTGCCACCTGCAGGGCCTTGGCCAACCGCGAGCCTTTGCCCCGATTCTGTAAAACAAGGATAATCAAGGATTCCGACCCGCCTCACCGAGAGCCTCATTCGAGAAAAGGGATGAGAAACCGTTTCGTAAATTCGAGCGCGCAGTACAGAGAAGAAAGCTGTGATTCTGCCCAGCATCTGCAAGACCTCTGGGCAGAATGCCGATCTACAAGATACCCTAGACGCCAGCAGGGGACACAGCAGACCCCGCCGACTCGGCCCGTTCCCGCCCAGAACCAGTCCTGAGGCCCTTCAGAACCGCCTGCGTGTCACTTCCCCGCCCCCAACCCGCCAGCGCCGGCCTACGCCACGACCCTCCTTGCAGTCCATCCCGGACCCTTCGGTCCCGGTTCCCTCCCTCGTCGCGGCCCTCAGACTCACGGCCCAAGGGGCTCCTCCGCGGCGGCGGGCAGCTTGGACCCTCCTTCGGAGCACACAACCCAGCAGTACCAGGGACCGCCAGCTACTCGCCGGATATACGTAACACCCCCTCCCTCGGGACTTCCGGGCGCGAGCTTTACCCCGCCCCTTCGCTAGCGTCTCTGCGCTCTGTGCGCGTGGTGCCGCCCTAGCAGAGACTCAGGCGGCGGAGGGGTGGGCCTTGGACGTGACGACACGCTAGCGGGAGCGGAGCCGATTTGGCCCCGCCTCCCCGTACGGCGCTGCCGAACCGATTGACGTGGCATCGCCGGGGCGCTGAG
>PVIJ01024815.1:0-11654 GCA_004024925.1 Scalopus aquaticus
GAGGAGAGGAGAGGAGAGGAGAGGAGGGGAGGGGAGGAGATGCACTTCCAATACAATACACTGCTGGTGGGTTGTTGAGGGGCACGAAGGGGAGGAAGGGTTGTAAACCAAGTGAGAGCCAAGGTTTGGCTCTGCTGGCTGACTCGCTCCAGGGATGTCTTCATCGCAAGGTGGCCTCCTCGTCGGTGTCTTCCTCGAAATCCTTGACATCAGCACTGGTGGACTGCCTGGCCCAGGCTCCTCTTTCGGCCTCTCGCTCTTTATGCGACTTGAATCGCCCCACGAAAATCTTGCGGTAGTTCAGGAACATGCCATTCATCGCATCGATGGCCCGCTCGGCCGACTCCTGCTTCTGGAAGTGCACGAACCCATAGCCCTTGGGCCCCTTTTCGTCGCAGGCCACTTTGCAGGAGAGGATGTTGCCGAACGCGGAGAAGATGTTGTACAGCGCCTTGTTGTCGATGGTCTTGCCCAGGTTCTTGATGAAGACGTTGCCCACGCCGCTCTTGCGGAGCGAGGGGTCCCTCTGGGACCACATGATGCGCACCGGCCTGCCCTTGATGACATCAAAGTTCAGGGTCTCCAGGGCCCGCTTGGCGTCCACCGGTTGCTGGTAGTTGACATACGCGTAACCCAGCGAGCGGCGCGTGATCTTGTCCCTGCAGATGCGGATGGAAAGGATGGGCCCGGCCGGGCTGAACTTCTCGTACAGCATCGCCTCTGTCACCTCGGGGTGCAGGTCGCCCACGTACAGCGAGGCCATGGGAAAGTCTGGGTTCCCCTGGGAGCCCCCGCCCGCCGCCGCCGCCGCCGCCGCCGCCTCTGTATCCGCGGCCGCCGCCTCAGCATCCGCATCCGCATCCGCATCCGCATCCCCCAAGGGGGGCGCCGCAGCCTCTCCTGCTGCCGGTGCTGCTGGTGCTGCTGGTGCCGCCGCTGCCGCTGCCGCTGCGGGGGCGGCGGCGGCGCCCGTGGTCCCGCTGGCCTCCGCCACCGTCGCGGCCGCTGCCGCCAGGGCGGCCTCCGTCTCCGTCCCGGCCAGAGCGGCCGCCGCCTCCCCCAGGGTGGCCTCCGCCACCGCCGCCTCTACCGAGGCCTCGGCCTCCGCCTCGGCCTCCGCCTCGGCTTCCGCCTCCGCCACGGAGGCCTCCGCCACCGCCTCCGCCACGGTCGCCGCCGCAGCCTCCGCCGCCGCCGCTGCCGCCGCCGCCGCCGCCACGGTCGCCGCCGTCGCCACGGTCGCCGCTGCCGCCGGGCCGCTGCCGCGACCTCCCTTCCCGCGAGCTGGGGGGGCGGAGAAGCGGGAGAGGGCGGGGGGCCGGGGGGCGCCGGGGCCGGGCCGGGGGCGCGGGGCCGGCCGAGCCGGCGGGTGCCAGTCACCTGGGAGGGCGAGCGCCGCCAGGAGCGCGCCGCTGCGAGTCGCCGCAGCCTGCAGCCGCCGCCGCCGCCGCCGCCGCCGCTCGGTCGTGGGCAGCGTGCGGGGCGCGGGCGGGCGGCGGGCGGCGTGTGGCGGGGGGCGGGGGTGTTGGCGTCTGTGGTCCGGGCAGCTGGGAAGGCTTCTGTGTCTTTGGTTCCCCCTGTGGCTGCCGCGCGGCTGCGGGGCCGCGGGCGGGCGCGGGCGGGGGCGGGGGCGGGGGGCGAGTCGGCGGCCTCCCCCGCCGTCCGGAGGTTCGCGGCGCCGCAGCCGGGGCGAGAGCTCCGCGGCCGGCCGAGGGAGCGCGGGGCGGATCTGGGGAGTTTGCCTCGGGCCCCGCTCCGCCCAGACAACACTCATTCACGGGGCCCCGTCAAGTTCCTCGCGGGAGAGGGCGGGGGCCCCGGAGGCTGCACTTGCCGGCCGGAACCGCGCCGCGAAAAGCGGTTTTCTCACACTCGGGGCCCGTCTCCCCCACGCCCCCACCCCGGCGCGCGCGCACACGCGCTCTGCAACCTCCCCGCCGCTGAGGAAACCACTCCTCTGCTGAGCAGGAGCCGGGGCAAGTGGGGCACGCTCCCCCTGCAGCCTGCTGACCCATTTTCTCGGCGATCCCTTCCCTCTCTCCTGCTGTGTGCCTGCTCCGCAGCACTTGCGGAAGAGCGAAGCCAGCACGCAAGGGTCTGTTTTCATTTATTCCTCGTGCCACGCCACAAGTATTCGTGGAGACGTGCCAGTCCCCAGGGATACGGGGTTCTGGGGGGCAGGAGAACACAGGCCGGTTTTCAGCTTGTTTCGGGGAACAGACAGTCTGGGCTGGAAACCCTGCCCTGCCCCCTGCTGTGGCAGATCTAGGGACCTGGTGCTCCTCAGCCTCCCGGGGACTCCAACTCCTCCCTGCCTCAAAACGCGCGGCCCGGAGGTGGGGGAATCCAGAGCACCCCGTCCTTCGTGCGGTCCTCAGTGGGGCCGCGGGCCAAGTCAGACCAGGCGCTGGGCGCCCGACCCGAGCAGAGGCAGGCGCTTGCTCCCTGTCGACGCTGCCTTCCAGGTGCCCAGGTTCCCAGCGGGAACCCAGAGAAGCACGTGCAGAGCAAAACCCAAATCTGAAATCGCTGTGGAATGAGATTTCTGGTCCCAGGTCCAGCTCATACCTGTGGACCCCTGATCAAATCCTTGGCGCTGGGACACAAGGGGCGGGCAAGGCGATCAGCGAGCAGCCAGCGGGTGTTGATGTGTTGGAGGGGTGGGTGGGGTGGGGTGAGAAAGGTGAAAGGTGTGTGTTGTGGGAGCAGAGAAGCCATACCGGGTCAGATGCGGAGGGGACAGACAGGTGAACGACCATTCGAGAGTGACAGGGGTCAGACTCCCACTTCCTCCGGAAGGGAGCACCCAAGCCATGAAATCTCCCTCTGGGAGTCCAGTGAGACTGCAGAGATGGAACCGGCAGGGTGAGCTCTGAAAGGCAGTCGCAGTCCACCATGCTGGACAGGACAGAAGGCCTTCCAGACACAGGACTCACCCTGTGTCCCAGCCCCGTGGCAGGCTAGCATACCCACGGTCACCTCTGGTCACGCCCAGTCATCTGGTGTGGACAGAACTCGTGGTCTCCAAGACCGCAGAGTAGGAGATGTGGCTGGCGGGGTGCACCGTGGGTCCTGAAAGGCACGTTGAAGTACTTGGACTCTATGCCCAAGCTCTCTCAGGCACCACTCAGCCCACTCAAGGAAGAAAGCGGTATGACCAGAACTTTAGAAAGAGAACAAATTAAGCATGCATACGGAAGCAGGTCTTAAAAGGTCCCAATAGGGGGTGGGGGGAATGTGTCACTAGGGGAGGTGACAGATATTAACTAACTTATTGTGATAATCAATTCGCAGTATATGCCAAAAGCCAATCTTTGTGCTGTAGACATTGAGCTTAAACAATAACATATGTCAGTTATAGCTCAGTGGAACTGGAGGGGAACCGTCGATCCCCCTGTAGATGTGTGTGTGTGTGTGTGTGTGTGTGTGTGTGTGAAGGAGAGAGAGAGAGAGCGCGCGCAAGCTGAGAGAATAAGACAGTCAGATGTGACCAGTTCCAAGGGTCAGAACGACCCTATCCTCTGTCCCTCCTTCCCTCCCATAAATAGGGTTTCACACTTACCTTGAGCCAGGGATGGAACTACAACCTGTGGGGTCAGACAGATAGGAAACAATGGTGAAACCATAGTGCCTCCCCTCAGGACATCTTCACCTGACTGAATCCCAGGCAGCCCGTAAGTGAGAGCTACTCCACCGAGGGCTAGCTAGTGACGTGTGAGTGGATTTCATCTGCCCCGCACATATCCTCTCTTGCTCGCGCCCATCCACCCTTCTTTGTGTAAATAAAGCTGTCTTCCCTCACAGCTGAGGTGGGAGGATCTGGACCGCCCCACGTGATAGAACAGCCCTGAACCTGGGCAACTGACCGAGTCACCCTGAGATGCGAGGCGGTGAGAACTTGCTCATTGCTGGCTGGAAAGCATCTGAGGTGGCAGAGAAGCAGACCCACGGGCATGTACCTTGCAAAGTCCAGCCATCTGGCAGTAGACGAGGCTAGTGCCAACCAAAGGCACGTTTGCAGGGGGCAGAGACTGCGGTCCAAGGCGATTGCTGTCACCACTGCTAGGAGCCATCTGCCGGAGGTCTAGGTTGCTTGTAAGCAGAAGGCAGATAGATGGCCTGTGCCTCGCCGTTCCAGATGGCCATCCAAGAGGACCCCGGGACCCCGAGGCCAAGGGGGAGGCACGACTGCCGCTGGCGGGTAGGACACGCGGGGCTGATGGGAAGAGCTGTGTTGCCCATTGTTGAGACCCAGAAATGACAATCAGGACTCAACAAGGTCTTTCTCCGGCTTTGACTTCTAACCACAGAGCCAACAGAAATCAGTGGCACATCAGGAGCAAGAGCTTGAGAGAAGTCACGCTAGGGCCAGCCAATCCCCAGACCTGTCAAACCTGAAGACAAGCCATAGGCCTTGAACCTCCAGCCACTGCAGCAGGGCTGCTCAAGTGGCAAAGACAGCACCTAGGGAACCCCTCCGGGCCTCCCCCTCACAGGCCTCCGCGGGGCCCCCTCCCCTCCTTTCCTGAGTCAGCCTCTGGTCAGTTTCTGCTGCCTGCAATCGAAAGTGTGCTGAGGACTAGGCTCTGGGACAGAGGCAAAGGGGGAAGACCCCTGTGGCGTGTGAGTGAGGGGAGGCAGAGGTCCCTTTCTCGGGGGAGCAAGCGTCCTTTATTCCGGTGACTCAATGACTGGGCAAGTGTTGGTAGAGGGCCTACTATGTACCAGACATTCTTCTAGGCAGAGGGGCCCACAGTCAGAGCGCTTTCTCTCTGGAGGGGAGGACAGACGATAAACACATCGCACAACATAAAAGCACTTAAGGGTCCCTCCACGTCCCCTCGGAGAGTAAACAGGATGCGCTGGTCCATACTGCCTAGAACCCCAGGGAAGTGGCAAAGCTCTGGGGAGGCCTTGCTGGGGCCTTGCTGAGGCCTTGCTGAGGACAGTCAGGCCTGCCAGAAGTCAGGAGACGAGTCCGCTCAGCAGAGAGAAGGAACTGCAATTCCCCTGGTCCCCTGGCAGGAAAGAGGGGGGCTGGAGGACAGAAAGGATGCCAGTGTGGCTGCAGCCCGGTGAGGGAGGGAATGGGGGGAGCAGGGGAAGGGGCGGTGGTGGGAAGTTGCCTGACAAAGAATTGGGTTTGTGCCCAAAGGGCCCTGGGAGCCAGGGAGAGGGCTGAGTCACGGGGTGCCATGATCTCCCCTTAGACCCTAATGGCCCTCTGGCTGCTCTGGGCAGAAAGCATGGCAAGAGGGCAGGGCACACAGCAGAGCAGGGAGACCACCTCGGAGGCTCTTGCGGGAGGGCAGTGGAGAGATGGCGGTGGCATGGCCCAGACTGGCAGCACGGATTTGGGGACTAGTGCCGGGATGCCCATGATGTTTTGCAAAGAGAAGAGACAGCGGCTGCTGATGGCTTGAAGGCGGCCAGTGAACAAGCTTCAAGAGCGAATGATTAGCTGTGGGTGTTATCTTGCTAGTCTCCATCCCTGCGGGTATCATGTGTGGTCATAGGCAACGTGGCGTGTGAGCATGGCGGTTTTTGAGAAAGGACACTCGGGGGTGAGACTCAAGACCTCCTGTGTGCACCTGCTAAATGTCTGAAGTCTTTCTGTCATCCCTGCAGGCTGGAGGAAGGGAATGATTGAGACACAGGAGACCAGATTAAAAGACCATGAGGCTGGGCGGGATCACCCAGAGAGTGTGGTCAGGAGAGGAAGGCGGGGCCTGTTCCCAGAGACAGGCCACGTTACAGACTGGGTTGAGGTCAGCAGAAGAGAGGGAGAAAGGCCAGGCAGTCAGCAGGCTCGGCCCCAGACCTGAACTTTCTCCCAGGCCTCGCGTGGCTGAGCCTCAGCGTCTTTCTTCACTCGGGTCCCGTGCTCAGTCCTCCCGGTTGCGCGTTCATGGGGTGGATCGAAAATGGGACAACAAGGTCAGTGCCCGCTGCTGTCCCTAAGGCGTGGATTAGAGAGAAAGCAAACTAAGGGCCAGATGGAGCCAAGCTCAAAAACTAACTCTTGAAAGCTGATTACAGAACTGAGGCATCCAGAGCGGGCACGGGACGTGGGAGTGATGAGAACAAAGAGGGAAGGAGGCACAAAGGGCTGTGGTGGTGGACTCCGGTGGCAATACCTGATGGGGGTATCCTCACGTCACCTCAGTTAAACATTACTTATGTCACTCAAAACCAATTCCTCTCCCCAGAACACATAGTAAAGTCAACTAAAATGGGACAATAAAACACTTTGTCTGCCAGAGTTTGGACTTCTCTCCTCCCTGGTCCCGTTCCCTTTTGTCAGTGGAGCTTTGAATAGAGGTCCGCCCCTCGCACCTGTGGCTGTGGTGATTACCTGAAAGACCAAGGAGTGCCTGGGGCCACTGCAGGAAAGGCGCCCCTACTACACTGCCAGCGGGAATGTGAGCTGGTGCCGTCCTTATGGGATGCAGGCTGGAGAGTGGCGGTAACTACAGTAAGGCTGGAAACACCATGTGGTCTGGCAATTCCACCTCTGGGTATTTGCCCAAAGAATATAGAACTCCTAACTCAAAGAGATACACGTTCCGCCCTCCCCACCCCCACCGCAGCACTGTTCTCAGCCGCCAAGATGGAAACCCAGCCCCTGGCCAGTGATGGATGAGCGGCTAAAGGAAGTGAGGTGTGTACTCAGCTACCTATGGAAAGAGGCAAACGTGCCACACGTGACGACGTGACGGGACTGGAGGGGCATGTGCTGGGGCAGGTGAGTCAGACGGAGGAAGACAAATGCCATCTGACTGCGCTCTTATGTGGAGGAAAGAGAAACGACCCAGGCAAACAAAACAGAACAAGCCCGTAAGAACAAAATGGAGATTACCGAAGGGAATGTATATATTGCCTTACTATGCTGCACTCCTGAGAACGGTGTGTGCAAACCAGTGTCGCTTCGATCACCTGCTAAAGAGAGAGAGGTTCAGATGCAGAGACATGCACAGTGTCTTCCCGTTCCTCACTGCTCTTCCCATTCACATGGCCCAGCTCGAACTTCCCATCAGCAGGAGAGAGAGACACGGGAGTGGGCAGTGGGGCTCAGAGAGCAGGGGGATGCGATGAGAGAAGACTAGTGAAGGTCAGGGATGGCAGGGGCTACTGCTGGGGAGAGCGACGGGTCAGCTTCGTATCTAGATGAATCAAAACGCTGAAAACGGGGGTCTGCGTGAAGGAGCTCTGCCCGTGTATTTCTCGCTGGCATACAGAGTGGTAGGAAGGATGCTCCGGGATAAAGAAGAGGAGCGTAACTCCATTTTGGAATAGGGAAATTGCTTTTGTCCACTCACACTGGCTCCCCAAGCGGAATGAAAATAATTATACAAGCCAAGAGGAACAGCCTTGTACTTTCCTTTAGGAATTCTTGGAAAGTGTTCAGATGTGCCTGTTACTGAACAAGTAATTACCACGGTTATTAAATCATCTCAAACAAATACAACAAGTTCAGCTAATGGTTCTTTGGATCTTTACAAAGTGCGGAGAGTTGAGGGAGACAGATCTGAGGGGCAGGGAAGGCATGGGAATCAGAAATAAGAGCCCCGGGGCATCGGGACACACGGATGAGCGTGTTCACCCCAGAAGGACTCACTGGGCAGAGGAGGACACGGGGCAAGCGCCCGCCACTTGAGGAATGGCCCAAGACATTGGGGTGCAGCCATTCCAGGGATTATTATGCAGGTATTAATAAGCATGCGTTATGACTTATGGGCGGATTTAGAGGGGACCTCTACAACATGCCATTACTAATTGAGAGAAGAAACTGCGGGGAAGGAAACAAAATACGACCCCATGGGTGGGGATAGAGATGGGGTGGGAGGACGATAGGAGCTTGTGATCTCATCCTTGTCTGGATGCTTCACAGGCATTTTGATCTTAAATGGCAAAAGTGGAGCTTCTGAGTTTCTCTCACCCCTGCACCCTCTAAACTCCCTACCTTTGCCCCTCCGCCAGAGATCTTCCCCTCCTAGGTGGATACCACCACCCTGCATCTGGGTATTCAAGTGAGGTGAAAATGGAAAGGCACCCACTTTCCCTTCCTCTCCCACATCTTCCCGTGGCCACTGTCTCATTCTTCAGCGAGTCCTATCACTGCTACCTCCCAAACACCGCTTGAACCTCTCCACCTCACTGGAGGCCACCATTTCTGTCTCTCATGGCTTCCTGCCCTAGCCTTCTAACTGGCCGCCCTCTTCCACCAAACTCCCTTCTCCGTCCAGTCACAGACTGATCTTTCTGAACAGCGAGTCACGTCTTTTGTCTCGCCCACTCAGCGCCCCAGAAGGACTCTCCGTTTCACTTTGACTAAAGTACACACTCCTCCACGTGGCTTAAATAGGATGAGCGGTGTGACCTTCCAATACATCGGCCCTGCCAACTCTCCATTCTCACCTTTCTATAGCCTGGACATTTGGGGGTCCTCTTCAAAGAAGCTGGCTACTCCAGGCTCTAAGCTCAAGCCTTCCTGAGGGCTTCTGACTACCTAAGACCATCATTACCCACCTTTCAAAATCACGAGCAGGTGTTTAAACATACAGAAAATTACAGTGGGTCACGGAACACACACCCAAGGACACATCACTCAGTGTGGAAAAAAGTGTCTCCTTTTTTCTTGTGTTTAGAACCTTAAGATAATAAAACAATCAAAATACAGCCGCCCTTGGAGATACCCCCTTCCCTGAATAGGTAACAGAACTAGGTTATTGCTGGGTGTGATTAAAGGCAGAAGACAAGTAAGTCCTTGATTTCCTTCTTAATCTCTCTCTCTCTCTCTCTCTCTCTCTCTCTCCAGTCACCCCTTCCCTGAGGTAGAGAATCTCTTTGAGCCTTTTCTCTTTGTCTTTCAGAAGCAGACAGCTTCACAGAAGCGATCACCGCTGGTGACGTTTGGGCTCAGGATGGTCTTGAGCAATGAAGGAGTCTATGCTTCCCCCAGTTCTTGCAGATCTAAATTCAGGGGCCTCATTTCCTCAAAGGAGATGGGCCTCGGAGTCAAATGGAACTTGTAGGCAGCATTCCAGAGCAAAACACTGAACCCCTCTGAGTTTTAGTGTGTACTTGGAGTTTGGATCTCAGAAACTTTAATTAAGGTTCTTAGGAATTTCCTTAATAACAGGTTGTTTCGCCCCCAATCCTGATTAGGACCCAAGAACAAAGGGCTGTCTCTGCTGATGGCTTTAACACAGCCTCTCAGATGCTTTTCTCTCTAGGAACCCAGTCTCCCTCCAACGTATAATTTTAGCCAACGCCCTTGTCTGTCATTATCGTAGGCAGTTTACAGATGCTAGCTCCTAGCAAATACACCGGTAGATGCACCGCGGGCTGTGACTTACTCCCTGCGCTTGCCTTGGTCAATTTGATGTTCTGGAGTTTGTTGTTTGTTTAGCTTTAGCTTCCTCATCTGTACAAAGTGGTATCGTTCTGTAAGGGTGAAAACAGGAATGCATGGTAAAAGTTTTCCATGGTGCCCGGCACGCACTCAACGCCCAACCCAAGAGGCTCCTTTTTAACATCATTTCCCTCTGTCCTGAGAATGTTTATATCTTCCAGCTGCCTTTGGAAGGCTTGGTGTCTTTCCTTTTTGGGGAACCAGGAAGCCTGAAATTTTCTGTCTAACCAATGAGCACATTGTCACTTCAGAGGGAGTCTGGTCCCCTGGGCTCTACCCCAGTTATGGCTTGATCAGACTCTAGGCAGCTGCCTGCTTCTCTGGCCGGAACTCACCCTCATTCAGGTTTTCCTTAGCTCTCCCGGCCTTGGGCTCTTTGGATGCAAGGATCTTGCATGTCAACACAGGGCGTTTTCTGTAGGCAGGAAAGCCTCCCAGAAGACTGGATAGCACTGACCCAAGGCAATGGGGCATTGAGTCTGAAGTGAATTCACCTGCAACTGCCCTTCATCCCTCAGGCACCCCTTTGGAGGCCAATTTGGAGGCAGATTAAGGAAAATTGCTCTGCAGCTTCCCGCCATCCCACCCCGAGTACACTTTGTTCCCCCTACCAGTCCCCGGAACAATACTTCAGCATGTGCCACTGTGCTATTTTACATTCTTGGGGTACGGATTTGTGGGATTATTGATGCGTGAGCGGTGGCTCTTGGGTACTAGGAGTTGCTGAGAAGTTCAAGTTTTCGCTCTGTACGGTAGATGTAGAATGACATCTCCTTTCACCTGATAAGTCCTTGGTAATTCGCGGTGATTAACTTTGGGGCGTACTCCCTTACACATCATCTTTTAAGAACCATACTCAGGAAAAATCGTTGCTTTTGCTGAAAGGAAGGCATCCCCAGAGGCAAACAAAATAGCAGAGACCAGAAAGCACAAAGGAACTTATAAAAAGCCGGGGTCTCACGGCCCCATCACCTCCCGCTCCCCAATGCGCTTGCCAGGGTAGATCATTTAAGTATTTCCTCCTTTTTCCCCCCTGGAAGTTACCTTCTTAGGTCCAAAGAAAGTGCTTAATCTGCTATTTCAGTGTTTCATCAACTTCAGACACCACCGAGTGACCTATTACATCATTCTGCTTATGGGGGAGAGCTGAGCTCATTCAGTGTCTGTAATCTGCCCTCATTTCCCTTCTCTCAGTTTTATACCTTTTTTGTTCATTTTTAGCTTTTCTCTGGATAAAGTCTAGTACTGCTAGGTAATATACGTACCCCTCAGTTTCTTGCAGGTACCTCTGTTTACCTGGATTTCTTTAAACAAAGTGAGACGACGACCATGCCCACCTTCCCTTCCCTCATCCTCGCTTCCTCCTTTCCGTGTCTTCTGACCAGATTCATAATCACTTACATCCACTTCTAGAAACCCAATCAAGTGTTTTCTGCTTTGAAAAGCAGTACAAGTCTTTTGCCTTTGAATGGCTCCCTAATATTGCTGACCACGGGACCACATTTCCACCGACTGTCCATTGGGCCACTGGAAGACGATTAAACCTGGTGTTGCGTTCAAATCCTCTCGTTTTCTTTATTCCATTAACTTCTCAATGGCCTGATCCATTTGCATTTGAGCTTGTATTATATTTGATTTATTACCAAACTCTGTCTCTGTCTCTCTCCTCTCTCTATTTTTTGCAGACAAGAAGACAGACATCATTCTGAACCCGGAGGACCACCCCCCAACATCTCGGGCCTCTGGCACTCGGCCCCAGAAGCTGCTTGCAGGCAGTACAAGCAGCAGCAAGTGGGGGGCATTTTACCACCTGCCACCAGTGACCCCACTGGGGCTCAGGCTGCAGGCAGAAGCCAGCAGGGATGGCGAACAGCAGTGGTTCCTCTATCAAGCCAGCCCAAGGCATGTAGCCCTGGGGCCCCCCTGGGTCTGAAAGCAGCACCAGGCCCTGGGCCTGGTGTCTCAGAGAGCTGTTTGTTGTTGGCGGCAGCCCACGACTCACAAACAGCTGGGAGGCCGTTGTTTCTCACGCCGTCCCTGCCTATCCGGTGACCAGCACTAGTGGCCAGTGCTGCCCAGCACTGTTGACGGGTGACCAGCACTGTGTCTCCAGTCGCCTCTGAGAGATGTTCACCGGTCTGTGTGCCTGGCACCACCTCCTGGTCAGGCCGCCTCTGCTGCTGCCTGGCCCAGCGGCCTGCGCTGTCCATCCGGAGGGTGGAACTGTGGCTGGGGCTGC
>PVIJ01024816.1:0-11654 GCA_004024925.1 Scalopus aquaticus
ATTGTGAATAGTGCTGCAATGAACATACGGGTGCATGTATCCTTTCGGATTAGTGCTTTTGTGTCCTTTGGGTAAATTCCCAAAAGTGGTATTGCTGGGTCGTATGGGAGCTCCATGTTTAGCAATTTGAGGAATCGCCATACAGCTTTCCATAGTGGCTGGACCAGTTCACATTCCCACCAGCAGTGTAGAAGAGTTCTTTTTTCTCCACATCCTTTCCAGCATTTGTTGTTGTCAGGCATTCAAATCTTAAAATACAGTTTGAGTACTTAGAATTCCATACACACCTATTAGTAAAAACTTCCAAATTCATTCAAAGTTTCAAGGACTCACTCTTCCCTAGATGGAATCTGTTTTTTAACAATACAATAAACGTGGTCAGTGAGAGGGATTCTGGGCTCTCTCATTCTTTCCTAGTTCCTCTTCCCCAACTTGCTAGCCCAGGGCTCTGATTATTCCAGGGTTGAAGAGCAGACAGGGAGGGCCCCTGGGTTCTTCCAGAGTTTAAAGCTTCCCCTCACAGAGAGGTTTCGTGAGGTCTTTTGAGTCCTTCCTCGTTGCTGAGGACCACTCGCCTGAGATTGTCTGTGTGGTGACTGTGTTCTCCTCCAACTTCTCACTTCCTCTTTCTGCAGCCCAGAGGAGCTCAATAATACTTTTAACTGCCGATTAGGTGTCTTCACTCTTACTAAAAGCAATTGTATTGACACAAACATACCAGTTTAGAAATCATGACTGCAAAACTTGAAATACATGTAAGTGAAAAAAGGTATGTAACTCCCAACTTAATCAGCAGCCTCTTCATTTTTTTAAAGATTTATTTATGTATGCATACAAGCTGGGATGTAGGCCAGAGGTGTGGGGCAGTGTGAGGATTCACCAGAGACAGAGTGGGGAGCAGAACAGGCAGATCGACTGAAGTATACTGCTGAGGGGAGCAGCGGGTGAGGCAGGAGAGGTCTGCTGCACCATATGGGAAGCTCTCTGGCCGGGTATCAAACTCATGCTGCAGTAGCTCTGGATAGCTTCATAGTGCTGCAACTTAACCCGTTGTGCCACCAGGAAGACCCAGCCTCTTCATTTTATAATGGCCCCTCTTGGACAACATCTAAAAAGCCAGTCATCCCCTGGTGTGGCCACATATGGTCTGGGGGATGCTCATGCTGTCTTTACCTCCACAGACTCTGGGAGGATATGCCCAGAGCAGGAGCAGCCTCCTACCTCATTCTCCCTCCCAGACATAAGCAACTTCCCCGTTACTCCTCGAACAAATCAGACCCCTGTCTATCCAGCTGCTGGAGACCAGCATCAGGCCGACTGAGTGGACTTGTTATATCTCTACTTGCTTTGGAGTGAGGGAGAGGCCTCTCTTACCTTTCTTTTAGCCAGTGGCACTAGAGCTCCTGCCATATCAATGGCTTACACCAAAGAGATTCTCTCCATAATTTCCTCTGCCATCACAGTCCCATGTGGAGGAAGTATTGTTCTCAGTGGTTCTGAGCTATTTATTTTGAACACATTCTGCTTGATCTTGTCCCTCATTTGATGTCTTCTAGCTATCTTGTTAGGGCTTCAGCTAAAATGCCCATTTCAATGTCTTTAAGTACCCTGTCATCTTCTTTTCTCCATTCTTTCCTCTAATTATATATATTTAGAAAAAATCCAGAAAGAAAGTGGACACAATCTCTGTCCAAACACTGTATTTCAGGGCCATGGAAGATTAGCATCTTTCCTTCAACCTTCTTACCAAGTTTCACTTGCTATGGGAGGTTCAAATGCCTCACCCACGAGACCAAGACTCCCCCACCGCCACTCACAGTGCTTGACTACAGACAGGCCAAGTAAGGTTGATAGCGCGTGACTCTTTGGTTCAGATCCAAGGTCTACTCTTTACTGGCTTCCCAGAACCATGATTTCTCAACCCTTTGCTTTGCAGGGTGAGGAAGAGTGAGGTTAAATAGGTGATATATGCAATTTTCCATGATTTCTCTGGCTTAAAACTGACAATGTCAGTTTTCTTGTCTCCTGAAGAGCATATTCTCTTCTTCCAATTCCTTCTTAGGTTACTCATTTGTCATAAGGTTTTCCATAACTATTTACCATTCTTCTGAGTCTGAAGAATAAAGAAAAAAGAATCTAAAACACACTAAAAAGAAATTATCTCAAAATTATAGCCCTGTTCGCATAAATCAGAGAACAGGAAAGACCTTGTGATAGCATCTCTCTGGTCCTGACCTCAATTCTGACATATGTTAAGTCCAGTCTTTTTTGTTTTCTGTTTTATGTGAATACCACTTCACCTAAAACTCAGATTATCTTCTGGATCAAATGAGCATTTTTTTTCAAGCACTCATTTAAAATGACAGCGTCCCTAAAAAGACTGGTAGATGGGTATGGTTTAATAGCACGCTGAACTTGCAAGTTTTTTTAAACTAGTGCTGATTCCCCAAAATTGTTGTTGTTGCTTGTGTCTTTTTCTTTTTTAAGCAAAATACATTTTCTTGCAGTCATCTGCCTCTGCCATTGACTTACGTTTCTCTAAGGACTGCCACCACCCTCAACTTTTTGGGACTGTTTCTCAGACATGACAATCTGCAGATGCAGCAGAACAGCTAAGCAAACAATGAAGAGGCTGTTAGAGGAGCTTGGCGTTGGGTGTAAGACAAGGAATGTGTTGTGAGGCTGCCCAGCCTTCTCTAGAATCCCACACATGTGTCTGAAACTTATTCCTGGGTGATCCCACTATAATAGGAAAAACGGTGATTGTGGTTGGTCTGTTCCACCAGCTCAGTGCAAATATCTACTGTGGAAAAATTCACACAGAGAAGCCTGTTCTTGGTCATGGACTCTGGCCAGAGATCATGCCAGGTGTGTAATTAGTTAAAAAGGGACCAAGACAAAAAGTACTAAAGGGTCATATGACCCAATCCATCCTCTCAGTTGGAAAAATGACTCGCCACCAGTCCTGCTGAAAGTGGGGCATCTCTGGAGGAGACGGTGCCATGCCGTGGGGTGGTGTCACTGGTCTTGCATGGGTCTTTTCAACCGCATTCAACACCTATCTCCTGGGTTTCATCAGGCGCACCGTCAGGAATATGAAAAGTCCAAAATATAATAGAAACCAAAGAGTCGCCAAGTTGAGAGAGAGGGGGATGTTTGAAAAGCAGAGTTGCTTCTGTCTAGGTCAGTGGTGTCTGTTGTACAGAAAAGGGAAATGTCTCTTACTATCTGTAGGACACAAAACAGGAGGAATAAAACCTGGAATCAGCACCAAAGGACCCGTTGTTATAAAAATTACAAAATACCCCTGTTCATTCTTGCAGTTTATAGCTCTCCAGCAGAAGCTGCTGCCTTACCCTTTGATTTATGCCATTCAGTGCAGCTCCTAAATTCCTGCATCTGAGGTGAAGGGGCAGGGAGAGGTCACTTTGTTGCATCAACTTGTACCCAGATGGATAGCGCATGTATACCGCTGCATACAGAGAACACCTTTGCAAATCTCTACTTCCCATTCTGACCCCTTGTGTTATAGCAGAAAAAATAAGCAATGGATTCCCTCACAAAATAGGAAGACCCTTCAAAAAAATACACACACACACACACACACACACACACACACACACACATACACACACACTAGCCTTGTTCTAAAACCCCAAGGCAATAGAGAACATTTCAGTCAGCATCTGAGTAAAAGTAGTTTTTTAATTAAAACAAACCTCATTTCATACTTCACACAATGATGTAATGGCAGATCTTTGTGAAAACTGTGTGACACTTAGCAACACATGTGAAATGGAAGTAAAAGGAAAGATTAAATGAAAATACATATTTGCTCTGATTATTAAGAACAATAACATTTCCAGGAATGAGTCACTTGGGAAAACAGTTGATTTGGCTGGGGATAAACAGCGCCTCTTAGGTGTGCCCTGAGAAGATGCTATCAGAACCTAATTTTAAATCTGAGGATTGCAATAAGAACTTGGCTATTTAAAGTCACTGCCCAAGAGAAGACAGAAAGCATAAACTAACCCTCCCTGAGGATGAATTGTAAGATGCTTGTGCTACCCTTGAGGTCAGAAGGAGAAGCCGAGGCTAAACATGCTAAAGTTAATCTCCACTTGTCTTTTCAAATGCTTTAGCACTGGGAATCCTCTGATTATACGGTTCTTGACCACAAAGGGTGTAACAATAAGCTTCTGATATCAGCATTAATATATGGGGCAGAAAGGAGAAAAATTCACATTGCAACTCCATAAAGAGCTCTCTGCAGGTGAAGGGGTTCTGGTCAGATGTTTGTATTCTGATGCTTTGGGTCTTAGTCTTCCCACTGAAAGGCTGACTTTACATTCCTGGACACTCACTGTGATCCTCCTGAATGATATTTTTTCAGAAGAATGACTACACGATAGATGACACCACAATTCTCTTTGCCCAAGCAGGGGTCTAAAATCTCAAACAATTGATGTTCTCTTCCTTCCTTAAACAAATAAAACACAGATTTGGCACTTGAACTTGGTGTTCCACTGAAAATGTGCTCAAATGGGTATATGTGAATGATGCGAAGGGTAGAAATTAGATGGTTCAACCAGGATTGGGTGCATGATGAGCTTTTAGCTGTGACTACGCTGGACAGTCAGAGCACTCAGGGTATCGCAGCATCGAGGACATAGTGTTTGGGAATGATGGGTTTGAAGACAACAGTCCCGTACACATAAACTTGAAATGAAAAAAAATGCTAATGAAAGAGCGATTTTACACGATAACTCAGAATCATCTGAAATTAACCAGGGTATTAAGCTTACATATTATGGTAAAATCTACAGATCCATCAGGTCATCTAGAGATTACAACTGACTTTATTCATCTCCCATTAAAGCATCATAAAATTTCTCCAAAATCTTATGAGTCACAAAAGTATGAAATTTCATGGTGAATTGATAACTATGTCACTCAAGGCTTCTCAGATACTAAATAAAAATTCCATTACCCTGTGTGTGTCTTACTGCCTTGCTTCCTTGCTTGACTACAACTTAATGACCTTCAGATGCAATATCTATTGTTACATTTACTTTCATCTTTACCTGAGTGAAGCAGAATCAATGTGCTTGACCAGCAATTCCAATTAAGCCATCCTGCTGAATCTGCAAGGTTTGGATTTATATCGAATTAATGAAAGCTGAAAGGGATTCCTATATTACAGCCACACTTAATGCATCCTTGTCAAAAAGATATGTAATTACAATATTGCATGTACATAGTAGGTTGATCAACTTATACAAGGTGACAACGATGAATTGATTTCATGAGAACGTCAATGAAATAAGGTGGCACGATGAACTAATCTCATGGGAGTGTCAATGAAAATCCCAGTAGCTATTATAAAATATGACATTTTCAGATTAATTCCCCAGAGCCTGGATAGTTCAGAAGATTGATAAAGAGATACATAGTGCATCGATGGTTTAAAAACATCAGTAGGTGGCATCAAGGGTGGTTATTGTATATCAATTAGTTTTTATTAGTTTGACAAGACTCACATCTTTGACTAACAATTTCCATGGAGCTAAGTTCAAGAGAAAATATTTTTCAGATATTTAGTTTGTCTTTGGAGTAAAAAACTTCTTCCCTGAAAACGAGGCAGGGAAATTGATAAAATGGAATGAACAATATATGCCTTTACTATCTGGGAACTTTTCTGAGTTAGGCATTGAACACATCTTAAAGCATTAGCTTTGCTAATCAACATTAATATTTATTTTTGGCTTATGAGATTTAATTAGAAGACAGAAATTCTGAGCTTTAAAGTGTTTTTTAAAAAGAAGTAAATCTGATTACTTAAGTTCTATGATCAGTTAACCTATACAATAATGTTGATATATAGTTAGCAAATGACTATATTTTTCATCAACAGTAGTATTGTTAATTTCTTCCCTAAACAGTCCAGGGCTGCCCTGGTAGCACAACGGGTTACGTCTCAGCACTATGAAGCTATCCAGAGTCACTGCAGCACGAGTTTGATCCCTGGCCAGGGAGATTCCCACATGGCACAGTAGACCTCTCCTGCCTCGCACACTGCTCCCCTCAGAGTGTACTTCAATCGATCTGCATGTTCTGCTCCCCACTCTGTCTCTGGTGAAACCTCTCGCCACCCCACACCTCTGGCCTACACCCAGTTCTTGTATGCATGGGTAAATAAATCTTTAAAATAAATAAATAAATAAAATAGTACAAAAAAGAAATAAATCTCTATTCCCTTTTTTCCCCTAAACTAGCCAAAAACTAACAAGGAAAGCTAGATAACACCCTAAACCCTGAAGCATAATTTATGAAGAAGGGCTGCTGGTGGCAACTGAGCCCAGGGAAGGGAGGAGTGAGAGAGGGAGAGCACTCCAGATCCTGAGATAACACATTGTCCAGTCTAGATGCTGCCTGGTGCGGGGGGAACTCAGGTCCACAGGTTGGAGCAGCAAGGTCAGGACATATGGACAAGACAGGTGGACTTCCCACAAAGAAGCAGAAGAGTTATTTCTTATAAGAAATATCTCAGTAAGACTAGACACAGAATAAAGATGAGTGGTCTGGAGACCTGTAATTTTCATTACCAAAAGATGAGTAAAGTTTAAATTGCCAAGAAAGAATTTATGATCAAGGAGCCAGAATGACTTCCCCCAGAATGTCACCAACCAGATAGAGTACTAGTGACAATATATTCAGCGGTAACTTAGAAGGTTTTTCTGTTATCCCAGCTTATCCTTTCAAACAGTAGTCCAGAAAATCTTTTACAATTCAATGGCAGAGAGCAGAATGGAATGTGAAAAGTAAAGAAAGTAAATTAAATATCACTTCGGAGAAGGAAGAAGCAGCAGCAGAAGAAAAAAATATAAGGACTCACAAGGGACAAATATAAAGGGAAACTTTTTTTATGAGGTGAACTAAGAGATAGAAAAAATAAGTATAGCATAATGAAGGTAATATAAGAAATAGAAATGACTGGGATAAAGTTGGGAACATATAGGAATAACTTTAGAATATTTAAGCATATTGAAAAAGAAAATAAAGAGTTTTTTTTTTAAAAAAAAAAAAAGAAGCTAAACAGTAGATGCTGAGCATGGAAGACAGTTAAAGGAGAGTAACCACTGTATCTTGATGAAGATAACCAAAAATTAAGCTAAAATATTTTCAAATAAAAGCCAAAAGAAAGTCACAATATTAAAATTTAATTGATTTTAACTGATTAATTAAGCAGAATGAAGAACCATACTAAGTCCCAGGAAAGTAATTTGATACAAAACAATTCTCATAAACCTATTCTAGAAAAAAAACTATTACGGAAAGAAGGAAGATAATGACTATAGAATCAGTAAAAATGTAAAAGTAAATCAAAATATATAAGAATATCATTGTTGTATTTCAGAGTATAAACATTAACAAGAATTATAATGTAGAAGTAATAATATAATTGACAAATGGGGGAAGGACTTAGGAGGAATGAGGTAAGCAGTTATTCAATGAAATGATGGTAGAGAACATTCCAGAATTAAAGAAATGTTCTTCCAGAGTTGAAAGAGCCTCTAAACTTCAAGGCAGATAAACATAAGTCAACTCTTACAATAAAAGGACAAAACTAACCAAGACATTATTAAAGAAAAATTAGGTGAAAGTATTGGCTTTATTGTATATAGTTAGTATTTAAATGACCTACTGGCACAGGAATAAAGAACTAATGAAGCAGAATAAATAGACCACAAGCACACCATGTATATGTAGAAACTTGATATATGATGAACTGGTAAACCCTATCAGTAGGGAAAGTAAGGACTTTGATTTGAGGATAATTGTTTGTGCATATGAAAAAAACACCAATTCCAGATGAATCAAGTAACTAAATTGAAAATCAAAACAAAACAAGCACCTGATCACCACACCCACAGGATTTCAGTACAGGAACAGTGAGTTCCAGGTGAGAAATTCATAGGTCATTGACACTATTTAAGAAGGAATTTAGGGAAATCCAAAGACAACAGGGAGGACAAAATAAGGACACTCAAGGAAGATGAAGTCTCCTAAGACCCACAGCTATAGTATTAAACACAGGACAATTTCTTGCCAAACTAACATAAAGGCTTATTTGTTTCTGTTTCTATTACTCAATTCATACTGTTCAACTTTCTGAGAAAAAGTACAAAGCAGGTTTTAAAGGTAAGAAAAAATATACTAAAGAAGCAAATGAAGTATTAAAAGGAAATTCAGTTTTGGTAGAGATTTAGGGATTATCAGGCTAAGAATCATTTAAACTGTGATTAATATTATTACTATGTTAACAATGTAAAAGAAAAGTAGACAATATCCAAGAACATATGGGTCATGTAAACAGACAGAGGAAAACTACAAGATATAATTTAAAAGAAATGCTAGCTTAAAAACCACCGTAATAAAAATGCAAAAAATATTTTAGTGAAGATTAATAGATAGGATACCACACACACAGGAAAGAATCAGCAAACCTGAAAATATATTTTAAAAATTTTCTAAAAAGAATAAAAAAGGGGGGAAGAACAGATACATATATATATATATATATATACACACACATATATATATATACATAAACTTAATAAAATTTTAAAAGGTGTAAGATATGTGATAGTGAAATAACAAAAGGATTTTTTAAAAAGGTAACAAAACAGAAGAAATATGTGAAATAACATAGGGTTTGAAGTCCTAGCAATTAGACAAGACAAAGACATAAAGAGAGTCCAAGTTGTAAAAGAAGAAACAAAACTGACGCTATTTGCAGATGACATGATAGTATGCAATGTAGTACAAAATGTATACTGCAACTCTTTAGAAACCACTAAAAAGTTATTTTAAAATTAAGTATAATTAATATGTTAATAGAGGAGAGAAAAGGAAACCACACAAAATGCTTAACTAAAGCCAAAGAAGACAAAATAAGAGAAGAGTGTTTAAAAAGAAGCAAAGAATAATCACAATAATGGAAAGCAGTCATAAACACTGTAGATATTAATACACTTTATCAGTAATCATTTTAAATAACAATCAGAGAGAACCAAAAACCAATATCTAACTGCATGTTGTCTATATGAACTCCGCTCTAAATACAATGACACACATAGGTTAAAACTAAGGGATGGAGAAAGATACACCATGCTAATGCTAACCAAAGACAGACAAGGGTTTCACATGATTTCACATGAAACAGACTTCAGAAAAAAAGGAAAATCATCAGGAATAAAGAGGCATATTCCATAATAATGTAAGGATCAATTCACCAAGAAGATATAACAGTCCTTGAGGTGTATGCATCGTGATGCATGAGGGAAAAAACAGAACTGCAAAGAGAAATAAACAAACCACTTTGGAGATTTCAACATCCCGTTTTCAGTAATCAATAGATCAAGCAGGCAGAAAATCAGTAAGGACATATTTGACCTAAAGAGTACCCTCAATCAACTGGTTCTAATTGACATTTTTAAATATTTCAACCAACAACAGAATATACATTCTCAGGCTTACATGGGAGAGGCATCATGATGGAGCCTATCCTAGGCCACAAAAGACACATGAGCAAATTTGAAAGTATAAAAGTCATTTAAAAAGTATATTATCAGGGCCTCCTTGGTGGCACAGTGAGTTGAGTCTCAAGACTATGAAGCTATCCACAGCCACCACAGTGTGAGTTCGATCCCCGACCCCCTGGCCAGGGAGCTTCCCACATGGCGCAGCAGACCTCTCCTGCCTCTCCATGGCGCACCCGCTACTCCCCTCAGCAGTGTACTTCAGTCGATCTGCCTGTTCTGCTCCCCACTCTGTCTCCGGTGAATCCTCTCACCAACCCACAATTCTGGCCTACACCCCAGTTCTTGTATGCATAAATAAATCTTTTTTTTAAAAAAGTATATTATCAAACTACAATGGATTTAAATTAAAAATAACAAAAGTTAAGGCCTATATTTATTAAAGGGATTGAGTCAATCCCCTTACAAAACAGAAAAAACCAGGCCCAATGGGTTCACTGGTAAATTCTACCAAACATTTAAGAAAGAAATTATACCAATTTTCTGCAATCTCTATAAGAAGATAGAAACTTTGTACGAAAACCAGATGCAGATATTACAAGAAATCTGAAGGCCAATATTTCTCTTTACTTGTAATAAAGGAGAGCTTTCTTCACACACACAAAAAAAAAACCCTATAGCTAATATCATACTTAATGGTGAGAAATTAATATTTACTCCCTAAGATAGTAAACAAGGCAAAAATGTGTCCATTCATAACTCTTATCCAACAGCACACTGAAAGTCTTAGCTAGTTCAATAGATAAGAAAAGGAACTTAACATCTATAGATTGGGAAACAAGAAATAAAATTGTCCTTTTTCGTAGCTTAAGTGAATGTATATATAGAAAATCCAAAGAATTTGCAAAAACAATTTCTGAAAGTAAGTGACTAAAGAAAGTTGCAGGAAAAAATGTTAATATACAAAAATCAGTTTCTTGCATATGCCATTTATAGAAGCATTCCAGAAAAAAAAAAAGCTAGATACAAACTCAAGAAAGTATGTACAGGATTTATAAGCAGAAAATGGAAACAAAGGCAAGACTTAGCAGCCAGATTGCCATAACACTCACTGCTTATGAAATAAATTTATATGCAAAACTTTCTCCTCTGGCATATATATTTGAAAAGTTTGTGGTAAGAAGGATGGAGCTAGAGGGGATTGTGCTAAGCAAAATAAATCAGAAGGAAAAAGACAAATATCAATAGCTTCACTCATGTGTGGAATTTAAAGAAACAACAATAATAAAAAAAAAAAAAGAAACAGACAAAACAACCTCTGGAAATATGACTAGAGAATTTAGGAAACCAGAGGAGGAGAAAGATGGAGAGGCAGCCCAATGGACTATGGGCAGGGGGAGTACTCCCAACTCTTTTATTTTTTTTTTATTGTTATTTATGTCTTTTACATTTTGTATTCCCCTTGGGCAACCCACCACCAATTCACCCGTGATCCATTTCCATGGTCCCCGGTATTCTCCTCTCTTCCATTTTGTGCCCTTATCCTCCATTCCCCCCACCCCGCCCCCCACAGCTAAGTGTCTCTCTCCCACCCGGCCTCCCTATAGTCCTGTTATAAGTGAAACCATTCGATATTTTTCTTTTTCTTTCTGGCTTATTTCACTGAGTATGATTCCCTCTAATTCCATCCATGTCGCTGCAAATTGCATGTGATTATCTTCTTTGAATCCTGAATAGTATTCCATGGTGTATATGTACCACATCTTCTTGATCCAATCATCTATTTTTGGACATCTGGGTTGCTTCCATACCTTTGCTATTGTGAATAGTGCCGCAATGAACATACGGGTGCATGTATCCTTTCGGATTAGTGTTTTTGTGTCCTTTGGGTAAATTCCCAAAAGTGGGATTGATGGGTCGTATGGGAGCTCCATGTTTAGCAGTTTGAGGAATCGCCATACAGCTTTCCATAGTGGTTGGACCAGTTCACATTCCCACCAGCAGTGTAGAAGAGTTCCTTTTTCTCCACATCCTTTCCAGCATTTGTTGTTGCCTGTATTTTTAATGTGTGCCATCCTCACAGGTGTGAGGTGGTATCTCATAGTGGTTTTG
>PVIJ01024817.1:0-11653 GCA_004024925.1 Scalopus aquaticus
CGGGGGGCCGTGGGGGCGGGGGGCGGGGGCGGGGCTGGCGGTGGACTCAGCACCCCGCCCAGCAGGTGCCAATGATCAGTGGACGAGGCCTGGGGCACACGGGGGGCACCCTGGACAAGCTGGAGTCCATCCCTGGATTCACCGTCATCCAGAGCCCAGAGCAGGTAGACGCTGGGCACTGGCCGGTCACTGGTCGGGTGACTGATGCAGAAGCAAGGCCAGAATCTGGGGAGGGCGCCGATGGGGTGCTGGGCCAGGTCATCCCCTGAGCACTGGTGGCCGCTGGACTGGGATGGGTGGTGCCCTGGGGCCGCTCCAGAGGCCCGGCCAGAACCACAGCGTCGATCAATCATTAATGGGTCACAAGATGTGGGCGGGCAGGCAGTGGTCATGGGCCTGGACACAGCCCAAGTGACCGGCGAGCCCCTGGCCGGCCCGGTGGGGTCAGGGGCTGGAGGCCGCTGGGGGCCCTGATGCCTTGACCTCCAGATGCGGGGGATCCTGGAGCATGTGGGCTGCTGCATCGTGGGCCAGAGTGGGACGCTGGTCCCTGCGGACGGGGTCCTGTATGCAGCCCGGGACGTGACAGCCACCATCGACAGCCTGCCCCTGGTGACAGGTGACTGGCACCTGACCCTGTCCCGCCCCTGCCGCCGGCAGGCCCTGCTGCCCTGATTCGGGCAAGGGTCTCCCGCCCTCACGACAGCCGGCCCTGCCCTCCCGCAGCCTCCATCCTCAGCAAGAAGGCGGTGGAGGGGCTGTCCGCGCTAGTGGTGGACGTCAAGTTCGGAGAGGCCGCGGTTTTCCCGAGCCAGGCCCAGGCCCGGGAGCTGGCGGAAGCGCTGGTGAGCGCCTGGCGGGGTGCGCCTGGGTACCCCTCGCGGCCGCCAGTGCCTCAAGAGCAGGGCAGGGCTGCTCCCTCCCAGCAAGGCAGCGCAGCCTGGGGAGCCCCCTACCCCCACCCCCATAGAGTCCGCACTGCCCCTCATGCAGGTCGGCGTGGGGGCAGGCCTGGGGCTGCGGGTGGCCGCGGCTCTGACGGCCATGGACAAGCCGCTGGGGCGCAGCGTGGGCCACTCCCTGGAAGTGGAAGAGGCCCTGCTCTGCATGGATGGCGCGGGGCCGCCGGACCTGCGCGACCTGGTCACCAGGCTCGGTGAGGGACGGGCAGCGTGGGGCCCAGACGCAGAGCCGCCCCGCCTGCCCCGCCGCACCTGAGTCCTGATTCGCGCGCAGGGGGCGCTCTGCTCTGGCTCAACGGGATGGCTACGGCCCAGGCCGACGGTGCTACCCGGGTGGCCGCGGCGCTGGACGACGGGTCTGCCCGGAGCCGCTTCCAAAAGATGCTCGCGGCGCAGGGCGTGGACCCGGAGCTGGCCCGAGCCCTGTGCACTGGGACCCCTGCCCAGCGCCGGCAGCTGCTGCCCCGCGCTCGCGAGCAAGAGGAGCTGAGCGCGCCCGCGGACGGTGAGCGCCCGGAGAGTCCGCCCTGGGCCCCCCAGCATGTCTCCAGCACCCTCCCCGCCGCTCCTCCTTCCTCCGACCCAGTCCTGGCCCTTCAGAGTCCAAGCCCACGCCCCCCAGCCTCAGCCGCGCCCCCGGCCCTCCAAGCCCTCTCTCCGAGTCCCCGCGGCCCGGCCCACCCAGCGCCCTCGCCCGCAGGTACCGTGGAGATGGTTCGGGCGTTGCCGCTGGCGCGAGTGCTGCACGAACTGGGGGCCGGGCGCAGCCGCGCCGGGGAGCCGCTGCGGCCCGGGGTGGGCGCCGAGCTGCTGGTCGACGTGGGCCAAAGGCTACGCCGCGGTGAGCGCTCGCCCGTCGCCCGCCGCCCGCCGCCCGCCCGACCGCCCGCCTGCTGACCTCCCGCTGCCCTCCCGCAGGGATGCCCTGGCTCCGCGTGCACCGGGACGCGCCCGCGCTCAGCGGCCCGCAGCGCCGCGCCCTACAGGGGGCGCTCGTGCTGTCGGACCGCGCGCCCTTCGCCTCCCCGTTGCCCTTCGCCGAGCTCGTCCTGCAGCCGCCCGCGCGCGCGACCCCCGACACGCAGCAATAAAGTTGGGGAGCCCAAGCCGTGTCCTCATCTGGCGCGCCGCGGCGCTCGGGAGCCAGGGGAGCGGCGGTGAGACACCACGCTCCCGGGGCAGGTGGGCGGGGCCTCGGCGACTCGAAGTCCTGGCGCCCGCCCCCAAAGCCGGCCCGCTCCGCCCACGCGTGCGCGCTGCGTCGGGCGTGCTGCGTCGTGCGCGGCGGCGTCCTCGCGTGCGCGCTGCGTCGAGCGCGCCCCCGGGCGTGCGGCCAGAGCCGCGAGCGCGCCCCTACCCGACGCCACGCCGGCCAGGCTCGCGCTCGCTCCGCGCGGGTCGGCGGCGTAGTGTCCCGGGGGCCTGGCGGGGAGGGGCGTGGGGTCCCGTCCCTCGCCGGCAAGTGTCGCTGGGCGCCGGCTTGCTCAGGAGGAGCCGGGCCCGGGGCCCAAGGTCAGCCGACGCCGCGGCCGGGAGCGCAGGCGCGTCTCGGGAGGCCCTGGCGGCGGAGACAGGTGAGGCCGCCGCGCGGACGCCTAAGTGGCTGGCCCGGAAGCGCAGCGTGTGGGCGGGCCGGGACCCAGAGGGGTCCGGTTAGCGCCCCGCGGGGCTGGGGCCCCGACGCGGGCAGGGGGCCGCAGCCGGGGTTGGAGCGGCGAGTCTGGGGCTGCGGGGGCGGGGCCCGGGCGGGCTGACACCCCGGCTCTGGGTCGAGGGTCGGCCTGGCCGGGCGCGGGCTCCGGGGGACCGCCCCGGCGCCGGCGCCCCTGACCGCGTTGCCTTTCCAGGCGCGCGGGCCGTGATGCTGCGGCTGGCTCGGGCCCCCTGGCGCCGGCGCGCGCTGCTCGGGCCCCTGGGGAGTGAGGCACCGCGCCCCGGGCTCAGGCCGTCGTCCACGCAGAGCCCCACGGAGGCCGGCGGGCAGGGCCGGCCCCCGGGCCCCGGACTTCGCACCCGGCTGCTGATCACGGCCGCGCTGGGCGCCGGGCTGGGCGGGGCCTGGCTGGTGGCGCGGGCAGAGAAGGAGCAGCGGCGGCGCCGGGAGCGCACGGAGGCCCTGCGCCGCGCGGCCGTGGGCCAGGGCGACTTCAGCCTGCTGGACCACCAGGGACGCGCGCGCTGCAAGGCCGACTTCCGCGGCCAGTGGGTGCTCCTGTACTTCGGCTTCACGCACTGCCCTGACATCTGCCCCGACGAGCTGGAGAAGCTGGTGCGTGTGGTGCGGCAGCTGGAGGCGGAGCCGGGCCTGCCTCCCGTGCAGCCGGTCTTCATCACCGTGGACCCCGAGCGCGACGACGTGCTGGCCATGGCCCGCTATGTGCGGGACTTCCACCCGCGGCTTCTGGGCCTGACGGGCTCGGCTGAGCAGGTGGCCCACGTGAGCCGCAGCTACCGCGTGTACTACAGCGCCGGCCCCAGGGACGCGGACCAGGACTACATCGTGGACCACTCAGTCGCCATCTACCTGCTCAGCCCCGACGGCCTCTTCACAGACTACTACAGCCGCGCCCGAACAGCTGAGCAGATCGCGGACAGCGTGCGGGGCCACATGGCCTCTTTCCGCAGTGTCCTCCCCTGACCGGTCATTAAAAGTATGGGCAGCGCAGCCCAAGGACCCTTCTGGGCAGATGGAGGCAGCACTTTATTGGGCAGGGCAGGGCTCAGGGCCGGGCCATGGAGGGAGCCGTGTAGGTCTGGAAGCGCGCGTGGGCCCGCTGGCGCGTGAGCAGCCTCAGCGACATGGTGTCCACAGCGGTGTCCAGCCCGGGCTGCTGGGTGATCTCCACCGAGTGGTCGTTGGCCTGCAGGGCGGGGTGTCAGCAGAGGTGGGGGGCAAGGCCCCCCTCCCCCCCAAGGCACTCACCAGCTGCAGCGAGGCCAGCAGGGAGCGGCAGACCTCGAAGGCGGGCTGGCCGGCCACCAGATCGGCGAAGGGGCACCACTGGTTGAGCTGGCTGAACCGGGACACCAGCTGGTCCCCGCAGGTGTGGATGTCGAAGGGCAGGTGCTGCTCCTGGGGGGAGACGGGGCTGCAGTGACCGGGGTGCGGGCCAGGCCTCGGCTTCCCCCCACCATGGTGCCCACCTGTTCCTGCAGCAGCGGCTGGACCGTGTCCTCCCAGTCCTTGACACGCTGGCTCAGCTCCGTCTCCCGCACGAACTTCTGCGAGGTGGTGATGAAGAGCTCCTGGGGAGCAGGGGGCTGTGGCCTCTGTGCAGGGTGGGCGCCCCCGGCCCCCAGCCCCGGGGCCCCACCTACCACATTCCTCCGGACCAGCTCCTCGTAGCTCAGGGCCGCCGGCTCGGCCTCCCCTGCAGGACGGGGCGGTGAGCGGGGTTGGGCCTCGCCGCCCCGCGGGCAGCCAGCCCCACCTACCCTGGTCAGCCGCTGCCTCAGGCTTCATCCTTGCGGGCTCCGGGGACTCCGCGGGCTCCAAGAGATCATCTGGAAGGGAGAGGCAGGGCGGGGGTCAGCCAGAGGAGAAGCGGTGCCCCGCCAGGCTCGGCAGACACCCACCTGCTGGCCCCAGGTCCTCCAGGGCGTCCTCCAGAGGGTCCTCCAGGCGGTCCTCCTCCACCGGCCACAGCCCCTCCTCGGCCCTGGGCAGCCACCGCCGGGACGCCTGTGGGAGCGGCTATGAGGGGGCCGCCGCACGCTGCGGGGTGGGGGGGACCCCGCCGGCTGCTACTTGCCTCCCGCCGCTGCAGCCGCCGCAGGGCCTCGAGCTGCTCCCGCACGTGCCTCCAGTACAGGACCTCCATGTCTGCAACGGCCGGAGCTGGCGCGTCCTGCCCCCCGCCCCCCAGGCCGGCAGCGCGGCCCCCAGGGCTCCCGGGCCCTGGCCTCACCTGCGAAGGATGGGCCCTTCCGCCGGGGCCTCCTGCCATCCGCGTGGTCAGCATCTGCAGAGGCCTCGGTCAGCGGGGCCCAGCCACACGGCCGCGCCCCCCAGCTTCTGGGCCCCCCGAGCTGCCCCCTGCTCACAGGCGGCCAGGTACCACTGGTGGAAGTCCTGCAGCTTGGCGGGGCCCTTCCTCTTGCGCTTCTGCCCCGGAGCCTCCTCCACGCAGGGGGGCACAGAGTAGGGCTTGCCTGGGGGCAGAGGGGCCCGCTCAGAGTCCAGCCCCGCTGAGGTCCAGGGCAGACGTCCCCCCGCCCCCAACTTGCCTTTCCTGAAGGGCTTGGCGTCCAGGCAGTCGAAGGGGTCCAGGCTCTGCCAGGGGTCCGGGGTCTCCTGTGCACAAGCACGGCAGGCGCTGGGGCGGGGCAGCCTGGGCCTGACCCGACCCACAGGGGGGGCGAGGAGCAGCTGGGGGCTCACCTGCGGCGGGGGCGCGGGGGCCGGGGCCGCCTGTCTCTCCCGCAGCATGTACCTCCTGGGCTGGGCGGCGCTCTGCAGGGAAATGGGCACAGGGACCCTGCACCTGCGCTCTGGGGGCCCCTGGAGACCCCTGGAGGAAGGACTAGGGGGGTGCCCAGAGCCTGGGCAGGGGACTCAGCAGCCATGTGCCACCAGCCCGGACCGCCAACGCGTGAGGGTGTCGAGACTCAGCTGGGACACCCAGGCCCCGTCTGTCTAGTCCACACTGGACAGTAGCTGCCACCTGGTGGCGCCAAGAGCACCAGAGGGCCAGGAGGGCTGGAGGGCTGGCGTGAGAGGTTCCCCCCAGCGCAGAGCTGGAGGCCGCGGGTCCCACCTGCTCTGGGCTCCTGGGCTCCCCTAACTCCAGAGGAGCCTCAACCGCAGTGGCCTCAGGGAGCTCTACCAGCCCCTCGGCGTCTTCCTCCTCAGCCCCGCCGCCAGACAGCCGGCCTTCTGGAGAGAGGCCTGGGCGGGGAGCAAGGACACGGTCAGCCCCAGGGTGCGTGGGGCCGCTTGTGCGTGGGGGCCGAGGGGCCACTGACTCGCTGCCTGGCTGCACAGGCAGCAGTCGCCCCCCGGAGGCTGCCACCCCATCTGCCGAGAGCGGGGACTGGAGGCCTGGGCAGGTGGCCACCCCAGGTGGGCACCGGCTTCCTCACCTGGCTCCTGGCCAGGGCTGGGCACAGGGATGGGGCGCTCACTGGCAGACACGTCCATGGGATGCTCCTCAGCCCCCGGGACCTCTGGGGAGAACACAGGGTCAGCCTGGCACCCCCGCCAGGCCCCACCAACCCCCCAGTCGCCCTCACCCTTCTGGCTCCTGGGCAGCGAGGCCTCCTCAGGGGACGCGCCCACTGGCTCCAACATGAAGGCCCCACGGGGGTGCGGGGTGCACGTGTTCATCCTGAAGTCCTTCCGGCTGGCCAGGACCTCGCCCTGGCAGCTGCGCGGGCAGAAAGGCTGCTCAAGAGGCCCGTCCCGGCAGCTGCCCGCCCGCCCCGGGCCCAGGCCCACCTGTACAGGGGGCTGCTGCTCTTCTCTGCCTCGTCGGGGGCCACCAGCGCCGCGGGCATCAGCGGGATGACGAGCACCTCCTGGGGGGGGGGGCGTGTGAGCCGCGGCCAGGGCCCCTCCCGCACCCCCCGGGGCACTCACACTGGGCGCCTGGCCGCTCCTCAGGTCCACGCTGGTCCGGGAGTCCGGGAGGTCATCCAGAGACAGGAACTGCGGGGACAGCGGTCAGCAGGGCGCCGCCCACACGCGGGCCGGCCCGCCCGCCGCCCGCGGCCGCCTCACCTCCTCCTCTGCCTCCGCCAGGGCCCTGGAGCCGGAGCCCCAGCCTGCCCGGTCATCCTGCGCTGAGAGCTGCTTGGCCCGCCTGCGGATGGCAGGTGTGGGTTGGTGGGGCCACCGCCACCCCAGCTCCCCCCCGCCCGCAAGCCCCACTCACTTCTTGCCGGAGATGAAGTCGAGCGCCTGGTAGACCAGCGAGTACAGGTACTCCACCTGGCGGTGAGGGCTATGAGGCCGGCCCCTGGGGCCCCCGAGACCGCGGCCCACCCCCTGCCAGTCTCAGCCGCACCAGCCCCTACCTCAGTGCCTGGCCACCCCGAGGGGTCCCCGCTCGCCCCCACCCATGCTCAGGCGGTGGTGCCCAGCCGCAGGCCCGCGACCCTGAACTCAGACGCTCCCTGGGGCCGAGCCGGACACGGTGGCAGAACGGGCGCAGCACCTTCTTGCTGTAGACGCAGGCGGAGCCCTGGATCAGCAGCGCCGCCTCGATGAAGTTCATCGTGGTCTTGCCCTCGTCGAAGGAGATGCAGATCTGGTCCAGCTGCAAGATGCCGGGCGGGCAGCTGAGTGCGGGGCCCGGCCCCCGGCCATCCCCCAGCACCCACCGCTGTCAATAGGCACGGTCGGGTCTAGAGGAGGGAATGGAACGGGGATCCCCAGAGAAAGGGGGTCCCAGGTTCCCTGTCCCACTCGAGAGAGGGTGGAGCCAGCCAGGGAGAAGCTGGAGCGGAGATGGGGACGGGAGGAAGAGGACGGCGCAGGAGGAGCCTGAGGCGGCCAGGGGCAGAGACACGTGGGGAAGCCCCAGCCTCTCGGTCCCGGACGCCGGAGCAGACGGGGGCCGGGAGGCGACGGCGGCGGCTCTGACCCTGTCTGACGCTGCTGTTGTCCTCCCAGACTCGCCCAGCTGTTTCTGCCCGTCCTGGGCCCCAGCAGGGACCTTAGACCGTGGCAGCTCTCAGGCCCTGCTCTGGGCCAACCCTGTTCGGTGGACTTTTACCCACAAGGGGACGGGTGACTTTGGGGGCTCAGTTTGCAAGCCATTCTTTGCTTTTCTATATCACGTGCTAATTAAAGTTCCTTTCTGTTAAAGGTCTCGTGTGTTTTGTCTTGATGTGACAGATGGCAGAACCTATGTAAAGCAGGCAGGTTTGGGGGTTCTGGGGTGCCCCTCTCCCTGCCCTAACAGATTTGGTGCCCTGTAACAGATTTGGTGAGTCTGGGGGAGACAGGTCTTTGCGGCCGCTACTTCCGGAGCTGAGCCCTAATGGCCCTGTCCCCAGGGTGCTCCACTCCCAAACGGGCGCAGGCCACCTCCCCGCTGGCAGCGCTGCCACAGGCAGGCTGCCAGGCTCCAGCAGGAGGGCCCCACGCTTTCAGCAGAAATCTCAGGAAACCCTTCGGAGGGCGTCCCCCTGCAGCCCCGCCCCCAACCTCCCGAGCCCCACCTTCTGTGACCCCCTCAGGGTCTGCATCCCAAGACCTCCTGCCAGCAGCCCCCAAAGCCAGTTCTTGCCGCCCACGACACGGTGCCCCCAGACGGCCAGCGTCTGCCGCCCGCAGCTGGGCCCTGCACTCCTGCGGCCCCGCAGCCCCTGCACTCGGGCTCCGCCTCAGGACACCCCGCGGGAGCAAGGGACACAGGCCCTCAGCGAGAACCAGCGCCAGGGCCTGGCTGCCCGCCACGAGCAAAGCCACAGGAGCCGGGGGCGGGCGGGGGCATCCGGGGACGAGCGCGGCCTTTGCCCGGCTTCCAACAGGAGCTCGGAGTCTCCCGGGGATGGGCATGTCCTCTGCTGACCGCAGGCCGCAGGGGCCAGGCCTGATTTTGCATCACAGGTGACCCTTGGGCACCGCATTTCTGGGGCCAAAGGACACCTGGCACTTCGGTCCCCACCTCGGGAGGGGAGGGGCTGGAGGAGCCAACCCGGGGTCTAAGCACCAGGGCCCGCACAACCTGCTGGCTTGGAGAACACACGGACGGGGGCGGGGCGCCCAGCCTCACCTCCGCGGCTCTCCTTAGGCTGAGCTGTCCCTCCGCGTGAGGCCGGCAGGGGCGGCTTCCGCAGAGCCCAGGAGCCCTCCGGCGCGTCGCCAGACCCCGAGGCGGCGTCTGCAGCCGGGCGGGAGAGGCGGCCGGGCCGCCCTGCCGGCCCACACTGCCTTGCGGCATCCGCGCCACGGGGGCGGGCGGCGTCAGGGAGCCGGCCTGCCGCCCCGGCCGCGGGCGGGGGAGGGTGGTGGTGCTGCGGGCAGCGGGCCTCCCTGCTGGAGCTCCAGAGAGCGCGTCTGCCCAGGACCCCAGGGTGGCGCCCACGCCCAGGTGTGTGAGCATATGGGGGTGCTGACCTCCCTCCCAGGGGCTCAGGAGACACAGGGAGAAAAGCCATACTCATCAAACAGTGCTCACGGCGCGTCTGTGCGAATGCCACGGGCATCTTTCCCCCAGATAAAAACCAGTAAGCCAGGGCCTCCCTGGTGGCACAGCGGGTGGGCGCTGCGCTGTGGAGCTATCCGTAGCAGCGACTTGGGTTTGACACCCGGCCGGTGAAATTCCCACAGGGCGCAGCAGACCTCTCCTGCCTCCCCGCTGCTCCCCTCAGCAGTGTGTTTCCATCGATCTGCCTGTTCTGCTCCCCACTCTGTCTCTGGTGAGCCCTCTCACCACCCCCCGCCTCTGGCCTGTACCCCAGCTTGTGTGCATAAATAAGTCTTTAAAGAAAAAAAGCCAGAAGAGCCCTGCCTAGGAGGATGCCCCCAGGGCGGGCAGGGCCACAGCTGACATTCATTTTTAAGAGTGCAGTAGCTGCTGTGTGGGTACGAGTGGGCAAGGCGAGAACTGGTGGCCGCAGCCCAGGAAGGAAGGTTTAATGTGAATGTCCAGACGCAACAGCTGCCTGAAGCAAAGAGAGAACAGACGACTTCCAGTGAGACCCTGCGCGCAGACGTGTGTGCGGGCTCTTGGGAGAGCAGCGCTTAGTTTCCACCTTTGACTGAACACTGGAGCCACATGCCCAGGTCAGGAAGACCAGGACTCGAGCAGAAAGACGTGTGCCCTTTGAAAGATGAAATCTGAGACGCTGGTGTGACGCCTAGTGGATGTGTAAACAGCCGAGTAGCTGGACACAAGGGATTCAGAGAGAAGATCGGGAATGTGGCTACAGATCCGGAGGTGTCCTCACATACAGGGGACATTAAAATCATGGGGGTAGGGGCCTCCCCGGTGGCGCAGAGGTTAAGTGCTGCGCTGTGGAGCTGTCGGCAGCGGCGACGCGAGTTCGACGCCCGGCCGGGGAGAATCCCACATGGTGCGGCAGACCTCTCCTGCCTCGCCCGCTGCTCCCCTCAGCAGTGTATTTCTGATCTGCCTGTTCTGCTACCTGCTCTGTCTCTGGTGAACCCTCTCGCTGCCCCACAGCTCTGGCTTGTACCCCAGCTTGTATGTATAAATAAAAAAAAATATATATATATATAAAATCATGGGGGTAAATCAAATTGTTCAAGGCCTCCCTGGTTGCACAGGGGTTAAGTCTCAGCACCATCAAGCTACTGCAGCCACTACAGCCTGAGTTTGATCCCGGCCAGGGCTGACCCACGGGGCGCAGCAGACCTCTCCTGTCTCCCCACTGCCCCCTCAGTGTGTTTCACTGGATCCGCCTGTTCTGCTCCCCACTCTGTCTCTGGGGAGTCCTCTCACCCTCGCACCTCTGGCCTGCACCCAGCTCTTGTATGCATAAAAAAATAAAAACAAGCCTTTAAAAAAAAAAGACTAATTAAAGGAAATAAGCAAGAAGATGGTCCAGTTCAGCATCAGAGATTGGGCGGGAGAGAAAAAGAGACAATGATATATAAAAAAAAAGTCAAACGGCAAAACCTACTGCAGAAAGGAGTGATCGCCGCAACAACTGCCGCCAGTGACCCAGATAAGGCAGTGCCCCTTGTGTTGGGCAGGAGGGAGGTCACAGTCTAGGTAGGACAAGGGCAGCCCAGGTGGAAACCAGACTGAGCTGGACTGAGGTTTGGCAACGCAGGGACAGCTGTCATAGGCCCCACAGCCCAGGCAGTACACAGCCTTCCCACTGGGAATGAGACACTGATGGGATGGAACATGTCAGCAATTGGAAGCTTTTTTGAAAATCTAAGATAATCAACCGTCCTTAGGCGGCCGCTCAGACACCTCCAGCACAAAAACACGCTCACAATCAAGTCTAGTCTACTCTGCTCCATCAGAGGCAAGCTCGAGTGAGCGCGCAAGTCCATTTCGCAGCTCGCGGCGGGTACAGACCGCCAGTGACAGCTCCCGGCTAGCTCAGCTGCGGGGAGGAGGGGGCCGGCGAGAAGCTGGGGAAAAGGAAGGAGTTTGGGGACCAGCGCGGCCCGAGTGCCCGACGGACCAGACCCGGCACCGGCGGGCCTCCCCGCCGCCCCCGGCCAGCTGCCCAGCCCGCGCCCGCCAGGCCCGCGCCCCGCCCGCGCCGCGCGCCACTGCCCCGCCGCCTTCACCTCCTCCAGATACTCGCCCAGCTGGGCCGCTACGTCCACCTCCCAATTCTTGGTGAGGTCGCGGATAGGCTGCAGGAGATGGGCGAAGCGCGCCTCCACGTCCTCCATGTCCAGGAGGGGCCGCGACGGCCCGCAGGCCGCAGCACGGGCTTCGAGGGGGGCCAGGGTCGTCCTCAGCGCGCCACTGCCTCTGGCGCCATTTTACTGTTCCCGCCCAGGAAGGCACGTAGCGTGCAGCGCCGCGCACATTTATGACGTAACGCAGCCAAAGCCCCGAGCCTGGAAGCCGGGAACCCGGTGGCGCATGGGAGGCAAAAGGCGACGCGTAGCGGCGCGCTGTGGGCGGGGCCAGAAGAGGCGGGAGGGCAGCGGGGGCGGGGCCAGAGGCTAAGGGGCGGGGCCAGGAGCTGCAGACGGTGCTCGCGGGCGGGGCCGGCGGTGGCGGCGGGCGGGCGGGGCGGGGCTCGCGGGC
>PVIJ01024818.1:0-11652 GCA_004024925.1 Scalopus aquaticus
TACCACATCTTCTTGATCCAATCATCTATTTTTGGACATCTGGGTTGCTTCCATACCTTTGCTATTGTGAACAGTGCCGCAATGAACATACGGGTGCATGTATCCTTTCGGATTAGTGTTTTTGTATCCTTTGGGTAAATTCCCAAAAGTGGTATTGCTGGGTCGTATGGAAGCTCCATGTTTAGCAGTCTGAGGAATCACCATACAGCTTTCCATAGTGGTTGGACCAGTTCACGTTCACATTAAAAATACAGGCAACACCAAATGCTGGAAAGGATGTGGAGAAAAAGGAACTCTTCTACACTGCTGGTGGGAATGTGTAACAGATTTTAAAATAGGTCTATTGAGACCACTGGAGGGGGTAATTGGGAGAGTAAACAAGGGGAAGGAGGTCCAATGTTTTATAGTAAAGGACTGTGAGTGCTTTGATGGTGTTAGTGTTATAGTGACAAATAGCTGATGAGTTGGGAACCTATTCCCCTAAATAATATAGAGTATTGTAAACCAATGTTACTTCAGCACAATGAATGAATGAATGAATGAATAAAATGATGAGTTTCTTCATAACTTAAAAACAAAAACAAAAAAATCTAGGCTTAAATTAAAATGTTGTGCTTGTATTTATTTCAATTAAATCTCCTTTCTGTAAAATTTAAGTATTTAGTGTTCTAAACAATGTTTAAATAAAGTGGTTTTAAATTTCAGATCCCTGTTACTAGAGGAAAAACCAGGAACTCCTAGATACTTGGGCCATCTCTTTCCATTCCAGCCCCATTCCTCAGCTCTGTGTTCAGCTGATTAGAGGTATAGTATAAGAAATCTCCCCTCATTCTCTCTGCCCTGCCTGTGCAATCATACTGAAGCAGTCACAAAACTCAAGGTCCCAGCCTCCCCTCCCAGGAGATGTCCTAACTACACATTCTTTTTTTCAGAAAGTAAGCTCACTCTTGTACTACCTTACCAAAATAAGTCTGAGAACAATAGATAGAAGACAGATTGCTTTAAAGAAGCAACGTAACTGATGTCTTAGCAGTCTTGACCAACATAAAGAGTATTGGGAATATCGCAAAGGCACACAAAGCTGACTATAATTATAAAAGGGCAATATTGATAAATTCCAGAAAACAAATTTACAAAAGAATTGAAGGTTTAAACAAATGTAAGGATATCATAGAAATGATAACTTCAAAAACTATATAATCAATAAAAGGTATCAAATTTGCTTGTCTTTTGGACTTCTTCAAATATTAGTTTCTTTTTTTTAATATTTGGACTTCTTTCACATTTGATTTCTCACTTTGTCCACAGCCATATGTGTGAACTAAGTAGACAGATAAAGAATTTTCAGAAGAAACAGAGGTAGAGAAATAATTTCCTTGCCCAATTATTAGAAACAGAAGCAAAATATTTGTTAAATTTCTTTCAGTCTAAACTCTTTAACTACTCTAGATTAGTTTTTTAAATATACCCATAGAAAGCAGTCACATACTAAAGCAGTCACAAAGCTCACAGATCCTGCCTCCCCTCCCAGAAGATGTCCTAACATTTCACACTCTTTTTTCAGAAAGTAAACTCATAAACATAAAACATATAATTATGTATATACTCTAATAATGCTTATAAACAAAACTCAAACAATCATAAGAGGTAAAAGAGAATTAATGACTCCAAAAACCTAGATTACAAGAAAGCTAACACTAATAAAGAATTTAAGACCAGAAGTCAACAGGTTACAAATAATCAGCAATCACTATATGTAATCAAGGAGGAAAGTCCTAATGAGCAAACAGAATAAGACAAAGTAACACACTAATCAAATGTTAGACATGCAGATTAGAGATAGTTAAGTCTTTATCCAGATTTTGGGGCCAAATTGTCCAATCATGAATTTGCTTTACCTCTTATAATGAAGGTTGTCATTAACATTGGATGAAGAAGAAACACAACCTTCATTCTGAATCACAGGATAAACCCTTTTACATTTCCTGCTCTTTAATGCAGTCATTGCCTAATATTAGCTCATAAAAATAGTGGCTACGCTTCTTTGACTGATGAGATCCCTCCAGAAAAATACTTTACATGACAGCTGGCTAAAATATTGTTGTATATAAAGAATTGAAAATATGTTGTCCTTAACTAATTACAAAGGCCATCAGTTCTTTGAGAGCAGAAAGATTTTTCTGCTTGTATTGTAACCCTAGGAAGATGTGTTGTGCCCAGAACACTCTCAGAGTGCAGCAAATATCTGTTAAATTAATAAATGAAAGAATTAAACTGAAAAAAAAAAAGACTGAGAATTTACCAAAACAAAGTGGACAGTGCTGATGACTTTGGGCAATATCAAATTTTGCCAAGAACTTCCCTAGAATAAAGTCAATTGGCTATAGGCACTGGATATGGGTGTTCAAATTCATTTTTCTTAGAATAAAGGGCACATTTCTATCTTTGAAACAAATTGGTGCAATTACTGGAACCAGATAGAATTACACTGCCTGCTATTGTATGTGCTCAGTTTCCCAGAATATGGAATATACCTTCAGGGATTTATTAACAACTTTCTATAGTCAGACTATTTTAATCTTATGAATACCCTGGACACTGAATCCGCAAGGTATAAAAAGAGTTTCATTTTCAGAAGTTTTTGCATAGCACTCTTATAATTGTGATAGGAATAATATAAAATTTAACTCATAAATGGTCATTGGTTTCTTCTCCTTTTCTCAAATCCTTGAGGAATAAATTGACATTGTCTGCTTTTCCTTCCAACCTTTATCCTGGTACACTGGGAAAGTAAATTATTGGGGGAAGGATGATTGATTTTGAGTAGTGTAGAGACAGAAGGGTTTTATGTTTTATAGGTAGTATATAACTGGCAGGAGAGAAAAATAAAATGAGAGAGAGAGGGGTATAAGAAGAGTATGAGGGAGGGAGGGAAGGAGGGGGAAGGGGAGGAGGGGGAAGGGGAGGGGGAGGGAAGAAGAGAGAGAACAGATTGAATTAGAATTGTAGAGTGGTACTGTAAAGTTTGTGAAAGACACTTGAGAATGCCGCAATGGGAAAGATAATTTAAAATTTTACTGAACACAATTAATGTATTCCTTTTTTAGGAGCATTTTTAGACTATACATTTTAACAATGTCAATGGCATGATCATTACAAACCACTGAAGAATATGATCATCCCTGAAACTTGAGTTTTATGAAATGTAAATGTGCTTATCTTCCTTCCTTCCTTTCTTCCTTTTTTCCTCCATCCCTCCCTTCTGCCCTCTCTCTCTCTCTTGCTCCTTCCTGCCTTCCATCTTTCTTAAATGAGCAAGAACACATAAAATTATTAGACAGAACCTGCAATGTAAGAAGCATTCAATAAATGGTATAAAATTATTAGTGCCTAAAATACAATATGAACTATATTTTATAATCTTAATATGAATAAAGGAAATATAACAGTTTTTTTTTGTCTTTATACATTGTTGGTAATGATACACACCATGCCAAATATTAAGATGAAAATAAATCACCTCTTTTAAATTGTTTTCAAACTTAGAAAATTGATAAAATGTAAGAATCTGCATGCTTAGAAATGATACGTTGTTTGTTAATTAGAATAAAAACATTTTCTTTAACTTTATCAAACTAAAATAGTTCATGGGTTGAGAAACTGAGCATTCCCTGTAACAAATTTAAAACAAAGTTTCAAACTGGGACTTTCTGGATAGCTAACATTGACCACTAATAATATGGTTGACTTGTTTTTTTTCATCTGTTCTATTTTCTATCTTAATTTATTTTATCCTTTTAGGGCCAGCTTAAGTTGACATTCTTATGAAGTCTCCTGTTATAATAAGTTTCTCAACTGAATGCTGATAGCCTTTATAGAGTTTTGACTCTTGCAATTAAACATTGCCCCAATTTTTATGAACATGTATGTATATTTGTTTTATTCTTGTAAAATATAAATTTCTTCAGTGAGTTATTTTCTTTACACATAGCAAATAACCAAGTGTTTGGCATATGGTAGGCGTTTACTGAAAAAAATTGAACTCATCAAAAACTTACTCCATTCCTAAACTTCTAAGTTTAATTAGATTAAAATGTCTGGTCACTTTTACTTCTCCAATATGTGTCAAAGCAATCTCTTCATCTTCACTGCTGTTGTCATTGTGTTATATTGCTATGCTATCCTTTCTCACAAGGGCTATTTCTAGACTTCTAATTAGACTCTATCTCCTTCCAGTCTGTCATAGTGCACAGTCAGAGGTAGCGTCTCAAATGGTCATTTTCATATTTATGCTGCCTTGTATTAATAAAGAATGCCAATGTAAATAAAATTTGACTACACAGTGATTCATATAAGATAAAAATGCATCTATTCTTCAGCTAACAGGGTTGGTAGGTTTTCATACTCACAAGTAATCTAGCCATTCAGGACCTTTATATGGTGGTGGTCACCATTCATTAGGATGCCTCTTCATTCACACTACTGTATCTTTGTTTTCAAAGTTAGGAAAGGAAAAAAATGAAAATGCAGAATAAGCAACTTCCTTTAAAGATAAAACCTACAACTTGCACACATACCTTCTCTTTATCTCCCTTTGCCCAGAAATTATTTATATGGCTACACTTGAATGCAATCACTTGATATTGTGATACAGAAAAAAAAATTCTTCTGTATCTGCCAACACTGATGAACACAAAAAATATTATTTTTCTCATACATAAAATATATCTCCAGCTAACACTCTGTCTTTCATCCCAACATTCTATTGCTATTCACCATCAAGCTGAAAGTCAATCCAGGATTTCTAGATGAGGAACAGTCCATCCCATCTAATCCAAATGCTGTGACTCCTTATGCCATTATAATCTATACTTTAAAACATGTATTTATTTGCTTCTCCACTATGCTCATTTTAGAATGGTGGCACTTGAGCAGAGTAACTGCATAAACTTCTTCATTCATGGAAAAAATGAAGCTCACATAACAATCACTGTTCTATAATGCTTATCATATTCTGCCTGCAAAACTGGTGAAGATTATTTGACAGCTACCAAAACCACTAGCTTCCATAGTTGCTGCTGTTTATCATTTTCTGTGGTCACCTCCATAGTTGGTACGAGAGAGTTTGCTCTACTAAAGCCTACATAGCTTTGCGATTTTATAGATTTGTTATCTCTACTTTTCCATTGGATTTGAAAAACAGACTGTTGTAGGCTAAGACTATGGTTTATTTGACAACATACTTCAGCTCTACAGGCTTCTTGTTATATGCTTTCAGCTAGTTCGAAGTACAAGTGGCTGTAGCCAAGTATTTCACCTACACATGATTTCTAAATCTTACACCTCTGTATTCAGAATACTGTCTTCTCCTCAGGCTATTTGTGATTACCTTAATGTCATTTGAAACAAAATGTTTCATGAAAGTGGAACAACCTGAATCTAACATTTGCTACTGACCTTATTTCCATTGAGTAGCAAAGTACATTTAAATGTAAGTTCCAAGGCAAATTTGAGGTCACAATTGCAAATCCTGCTGTTTGGAGTTAAGAAGTAGTTGGTCAAGACAATGCAGCAAAACTTCAAGTAATTGAACTCCCAGCCATTTTCCATTATAGGCAAGGGTAAAAAAATCTTCCCTTAACTATATCTTTGCCATTTCTGCTTCAAATGATTTAATTTTATATTTCTAATATCCTGCTAAGAGTTATAAGATAGGGCCTCCCTGGTGGTGCAAGGGGTTAAATCTCAGCCTATGAAGCTGTTCACAGCCACTAAAGCACGAGTTTGATCCCCAGCCAGGGAGATTCCCACATGGCGCAGCAGACCTCTCCTGCCTTGCCTTTTGCTCTCCTCAGTCACTCCACTCTGTCTCTGGTGAATCCTCTCACCCCCACACACACACACCTCTGGCCTGTACCCCAGCTCTTGTATGCATAAATAAATAAATCTTTTTTTTTTTAAATCGTAACAAACAAAAAGTATGGATATTCTAACATTGTCTAACCAATTGTAGAGTTACAGATAATACACTGATGTGACCTATCTTTTAAATCGTTATAGGTAACCAGGATTCAAAGTTCCCCATTCTGTAGTGTGTACATCCTTGCTGTTCAGGTCATATTAAGTCAAAGTCATATTCTTTAGGATTTTATTACAAAAGCATCTTATTGTTAGGATACACTGACTTTCTGTTGCACAGGACACAAACTAAATTTATACAACTAAAAGATCCCCAAGTAATATTATTTAAAGTAAAAGATATTCATATTTTTATCACATAATAGTTCAGGGATGGTAAGTGATTCAGAAAGAGTTGGGATGCTCCTCTCAAATTTTCTAGGAATGCAGTTTTCTTCTATCTTTTTGCTCTGTTTTTTCTCAAGTATATTTCTCAAATACATGATTGTAGATAGTTCATCACAAACAAAATAACATTTGAGTATTCAGGAAATAAAAAAGGAAGCAAGTGATTTTTAACGTAATGACTTGAAAGTATTTAAATATATATTTATATAATTTATATATATACATATCTATTAAATATCAATAAGGATCATTGAGTCATTTGTAAAAAGTATAATCAGTAAAGTGTTGTGCCTCTTCAAGGAGGCCTTCCTCAAGGAAAACAGTATGTGGCATTTCTGTCCCTAAATGTTTTAGGTTTAAAAAATGTATATACTTAGATTACATAAATCTACTAACCAGGAAAATCAAAGCAGGACAACCTACGAAAGAGTTAAAAACAATCAGCCTGTTTCCAGTTAGTTGTAAGATACATCTCTTTACCCATACCTGTGAAACTCCTTTGTGTCTCACACTACCAAGATAGGTGCTGAGTTGTTCCTGTTAACAATAAAAATGTTTCTACTTGGTCAAGGACCACCACTCAGAACAAAGCACAATTGCTTCTTTCTCACACATTTTTTTCATTTTAAGACATTAACTCAAAAGGGCTTCTAAGGTCAGGTAATATACATCCCTTCTAGTTTGCTGGCAACCAACAGTTGGCCAGAACATCTAGGCCACAGCGACTTCTAAAACAAAAGTTAATCGCTATCTAAAACTTTACATACTTTGTTGGGATAATCATCAAACATGGATACTGTCTTAAAAATGTCTTGTTTCTGCAATAACTGTGTAATCATATGATTTTGTGCTTGCTTGGCAATTTTTATGATATAAAAATCTTGCTATCTGACAATAAAGGCAGAGCGGCTTGATTACTCTCTGGTGTGTGGGCTGTCTCTCATTTGCAACGAGCCATGACCTTCTCCACCCTCCCTGGGACCCGACATGGTAACATCGGTCAGAGCCGGCCTCAGACAGTAAAGTGCTATTTATCTGTTCTAACTTTGTCTTGTAGGCTAAAAATATCCCATTCAAGAGTTTTCCAAAATAAACCAAAGTTCACCTCACAAGTGTACTCATTCATTCTATGACTATATTTTAACTAATGTGCCTGGAAATGTGCTGTTGACTAGGGAATCAAGGGTGAACAAGCATCTTTTCCATTTGGTATGGGTTATGGACAATTAAACAGGCAATAACACACTAGTGTGAACGTAGATCAGTGTTTTATGGGTGCTCTCTAGAAAAACATCTGTTTCAGAATTATGGGATCATATAAGGGTTAGACCCTAGTACAGAAACTTATGTTTAAGCTGATATTTGAATAATGAATAAGAGTTAGTCAGGTTAATTTGAGTGGAGAAGACTGCCATGGCCAAATTGTGGTAAGATTTGAAGGAGAGAGAGTAGAGCACATATAAAGAAGTGAAAGAAATTCAATAAGGCTTTTGAGATATAGACCTCATATATGAGGTGGAAAGAGAAGCTTTTAGGTATAAGTAGACATTTTACTCTCAGTGTCTAAAAGTTGATGTGAAGGTGTAGCTAGTTATTAAGGAAAATGAGGCATCTCTATTTCTGAGGGCAAATATGATGTTGGATGGAACAAAGTTTTAATCAAAGTAAGATATGTTAGAATTGGGCATAATTTAACCTAGATCTATTGGAGTTCTCTGAGATGTTAAAAATATATAAATCAGCACTGTCATTTTAACAATGCAAAATTAGAAAACTGATTAAAATACAATTTTTTTTATTTTCCCATTTTTACTCATCTTCACGTTTAAAATTCAGTCAATTTGTTTCTGTTGCATATTGACAGTACTAATTGGGTAATAAGTGCCTGGTTAATGGAGTTTTCAAGCATCCATAGTTTAACATATTAATTTTCTTGATTTGATTATAGAACAACAATCCTGAATGAATGGTAGTGATGGGAACTCTGGAACTCACTTTCTGGTGCAAACAGTTAAATAAATACTCCTCTAGGAGACTGTGCTTTATTGATCATAGATTTCCTAGGAATTGGCAGTTAATAAACTATACTGTCAATAAGTCATGAAACTAAAAGTCAGCAAACTTAAATGATTTTAGATAATCAAATTATCCCATCCTTCCAAATGTCACATGTAGTTTCATATTTTTGTAAAATGTTATTTCTCTTAGAAATAACATTTAATAAAAAAATGTAGAGCATAGACATGCTTCTGACAAAGAATAGCCAATTCAAAACACCAGACCTTATGTGATAAGGAAATAATGAATTAAGATGAATATAGTAAATAAATTCAGTTGGGCCTCCCTGGTGGCGCAGCAGTTGAGCGCTGCACTGTGGAGCTGTCGGCAGCGCGCGACGCCAGTTTGATGCCCAGACAGGGAGAATCCCACATGGTGCGGCAGACCTCTCCTTCCTCACCCGCTGCTCCCCTCAGCAATGTGTTTCTGATCTGCCTGTTCTGCTCCCCGCTCTGTCTCTGGTGAACCCTCTTGCTGCCCCATGCCTCTGGCCTGTACCCCAGCTTGTATGTGTAAATAAATAAATCTTTAAAAAAAATAAAAAATAAATTCAGTTGATATTCCTTTATTATGGAATGTAGCAAAGAAATCCAAAAGTTCTAATTTTACTAGTTTCCACAATTCTCTTCTAGCATCATTTCGTTCCATAAAGTCATCTTCATTATGATGAGTTATAAATAGATAAGCTGTATGAAAAAAGGCTTGCCTTTGCTTACCATCTAGACATAATAAGTTTGGAAAGAAGAATTTTATATATATTTATATTATCAAATTCCCAGTGGGAAAAAAATGGTATCTATGCCAGTCTGTATATTATATGAATGAGAGAATTGAAAATCTTCAAAATCACTATGGTCATAGACCACATAAGCACATTTTGATCAACAACAGTCCACAAGTTCTACAAATTGCCTAATGATGTTGGAGCTGTCTATAAATTTGTAGCATTTCATGTTGGCAGTAGCCAAATACATCTCATGTTTACCAAGGGATTATTTTTTCATTTTTTTTTAATTGAAGTAACTTCATTTTAACCTGACAAGTTTCAGGTACATATCATTATAAATCAGCATCTGTATATGCTATATTAACTTCACCACTAAAGGTCTAATTCTATCCTTCACCATACAATTGACCCCATTTACCTGATTTAGCTATTTCCTTCCCTCTTCCTTTCTAGCAGTCACATCTCTTGATAGCAAAATTTCCCCTGGTGCTTGATTTAATCTCATGTTATTTTTGTTCACTGTGTACCCTAGATATACAAAATCTACCAATAAAGATGTCAATAGAGGTTGCATCGAATGATTGACCTGGAAATGAAATTAAAGTGATTAAGGACTAGGAAAATGGCAAATCAGTGATGGCAACTCTTTGCAAGTCAGACATGTCCCTTTCCACCATGGCTATGTTTTTTTTTAAAGATTTACTTATTTATGCATAGAAGCTGGGGTACAGGTGAGAGGTGTGGGGTGGCAAGAGGGCCCACCAGAGACAGAGTGGGAAGCAGAACAGGCAGATCAATGGAAATACACTGCTGAGGGGAGGGGCAGGCGAGGCAGGAGAGGTCTGCCACGCCATGTGGGAATCTCCCCTGCCTGGCGTCGAACTAACGTCACCGCTGCCAACAGCTCCACAGTGCAGTACTTAATCGCTGCTCACCATGACTATGATTTTGAAGAACAAGAACAAAGTGATGTAAACCATATAAGGATCTGCTTCTTTGAAAGCAACGAGACTAACAAAAAATTCAAGAAGGGCTACATTAGACATGGAGAAACCTCTAAAAAAGAAGTGAACAGACACAGACACAGAAGCATGTCCCTCTTAGTATTATGACAATCAAGTCCAAAGCAAACATTTTGTGATGTTGAAAGGAAAGGCTGGATCTAACTACAATTTTGAATTTACCAATAACTCTGGGTGGTTTAAATGAGTTAGTGTGTGATGAGTGCAAATGCTAATGCACAGGCAGCCTAAATGTTTTTGGAACCTATAGATAAACTGATTGTGGAGGAAAAATTACTTGCCAGAGCATAATTTAATATGAATTAAACCTCCCCATTTTGGAAGTGAATGTGTGAAGGGCTATCATCCATAAGGAGACCAAGCCAATGCCATATTTCAAGGTTTTTAAAGACAAGATTAACAGTCTTGCTTGAGGGTGATGTTGCAGGTTACAAATAAAAACTTTTTGTGATCTGGCATATTTAGAAACCCCTCAAGGCTTTCAAGCATGTCAGTTAGTATACACTTCCTGTGTACTACAGGAGCAATAAAAATTCATGAATGACCCAGTTCCTCATCTAAGCTATCCTCCTGATTTGCTATCCCAGCAAAATGGAAAGTACCGTTTGGAATAAAACATCTATCAAGATTTATTTTTATTGTTGATAATGCTTCTGGACATCTCTTTTTACTGGTGATCTTCATCCTCACATCAAAGTAGCATTTCCTCCTCCACATTTTTTACACCACATTTTTTATCCAACTAATAAATTAAGAAGTCATAGCAGTTTTTGAAGCCTGTGCCTGAAATGGATCTTTGCCCTGGATGTTGCTGCAACTGAGGAAAAAAACCTGAGAAGATACTGACACAATTTTGGAAGGGTTACAACGTCTAAGACTACATCAATAACTTTGCTTGGGGGTTAGTGATATCACCAAGGAGTGTATGAGTGGTATCTGAAAGAAGATACCATGAAAGATATCATGAAAGAAGATCCATGATTTCAAAGGATTTGTTAAGGACTAAGGAGACTGTAAACATCATCATACATTTCCACAGTGTCTAAATTGCCTAACAACACCTTTTTTAGAACATGTTTCCATTATTAAGCAAAGCATGATTGTAACTACCCAGTTATGGCCCATACAACAAGCTTCAGCATCAAGGTTTGTGGTCAACTTTGACCACCTCCCTTACCCATGCTCTTTCCACCATCGCCAGCTGCTCATATTCTTGAAAATAATACCTTAGCAATTCATAAGATGAAAGAACAGTATAAATTAACATTTTTGGTTTTTTGAGCAATTTTCTTAATTTTGTCTGCTTGACTTTAGTATTATTTAAATATTCACTAGCCATTTATTTCTTATTCAAAAGTACTTATTGAATAAACTAGTATAATACCTTGTTCCTTCCTTAAGGAAACTTACATGCAACTTGAAAGTTAAATAACGATGTGAGAGAAGAATCAAGTGCTACCATAGGAGAGTATATAATCAACAGCTAAAGACATTGCACATGTGGAAATGTTTTAGGAGTTCTGAAAAGAGCCAGATAAC
>PVIJ01024819.1:0-11650 GCA_004024925.1 Scalopus aquaticus
GCTCTTCCGATCTTCCATGCTGAATAGTACTCCATTGTGTATATGTACCACATCTTCTGGATCCAATCATCTATTTTTGGGCATCTGGGTTGCTTCCATACCTTTGCTAATAAATTCTTTTTTTTAAAGATTTATTTATTTATGCACACAAGCTGGGGTACAGGCCAGAGGCGTGGGGTGAAGGTTCACCAGAGACAGAGTGAACAGGCAGATCGATAGAAACACACTAATGAGGGGAGCAGCGGGCGAGGCAGGAGAGGTCTGCCACACCATGCGGGAATCTCCCCAGCCGGACGTCAAATTCATGTCGCTGCTGCCGACAGCTCCACAGCGCAGCGCTTAACCGCTGCACCACCAGGGAGGCCCCAAAATAAATTCTTAACAAAGCTAAAAGGTAGAGATTTTATCCATTTTTAAAGAATATAAGACATTGAAAAAGAGGCTATTAGAGTGCATCTGATGTAGATGTATTTGTCTAAAATTACAAAAATAGGGGGCCTCCCTGGTGGTGCAGTGGGTTAAGTCTCAGCACTATGAAGCTGTCCACAGCCTCTGCTGCACGAGTTCGATCCCCACCCAGGGAGTTGACCCACAAGGCACAGCAGACCTCTCCTGTCTTGCCCGCTGTTCCCCTCAGCAGTGTATTTCAGTATATCTGCCTGTTCTGCTCCCCACTCTGTCTCTGGTGAATCCTCTCACTCCCTGCATCTCTGGCCTACACCCCAGCTCTTGTGTGCATAAATAAATAAATCTTAAAAAAAAAAGAGACCATTATGTTGACCAAAAAGAGAGGTGGGCACACACAGACACCACAAAGACTGTGTGCCCTGTGATTATGTGTATATGACTTTCTAGACATGGCAAAATTAACATCTAGACTCAGAAAGTATCCAGATGATTATGTGGGGGGCTGACCACAAGGAGCATTAGGGAACTTTTTAGGATAATGGACATGGTCTGTGTCCTAGTAGTGTGGTGGGTACTTGAGTGTACATGCTCGCAAACCTCAAATCGGCATTTTTAATTTATGTAAATTTTACCTTCAAAAGCTTTACTTGAAAATAAACACTTGAGGCACTGAGAACACGCTAAAGAGCTATGGGCAGCTCTTGTGACTGACGAAACCCGTGATGACCTGGGCCAAGAGGCGACACTTTCTTCCTAACTTGTAGAATGGCTTCCCACCCACTTGAGCGCATTCTTTGGTAAATAAATGAGTGAACTATCTTCTGAATACTACCTGATCTGCCCACAGGATTTCACATTATTAAAAACAGAAATGACGATATTTTTGCCAACACTCCTCACACCCCTTTACCCAAGCCAGACGGCTGCGAGAGTCGTGGCCTCTGGAATCACAACTCTACCTCCTTCTTCTGTTGTCTCCTCCCCACGCTGCTTTCGGCTCTGTAGGCCAGGGGTGCATTGTCTCATCTCCCTTCGGCCTCTTTACCTCTGCTCTGGCAGCCCTTTAGTTACAGATGTCATTAGAGATTTGATTATCTTCCCCTCATGGTGACACGGAGATGTTTCTATAATCTACATGTCATTACGTCACCTGTTTGTTTATAACCCTTTAGTGCACACCCCCCCCCATACTTTCAGGAACATGAACAATTGCCCCATCACAGTAACGGCTTCTTTACCTCCCCTGTGATCGCCACCCCACATCCCACGAGGGGTGTGCTTCTCCAGCTGTGCCGGCCTCTGCCTTGCACCCTACTAGCCCATGTGCTCCCTTCCTTGCCCCTTTCCAGGCTCTTTCCTTTTTTTTTTTTTAAGATTTATTTATTTATGCATACAAGCTGGGGTGCAGGCCAGAGGTGTGGGGCAGCGACAGGGTTCACCAGAGACAGAGTGGGGAGCTGAACAGGCAGAGCAACCAAAATATACTGCTGAGGAGAGCAGCGGGCGAGGCAGGAGAGGTCTGCTGCGCCATGTGGGAAGCCTCAGGTCACCACAGGGTGGTGGAGAAGCCAGGGTCTGGACCCAGACTGTCTGAGCCCAGCGTTCATGCATTTACCGCCTCACTGAGGTGGCTCCCCACTATGTAGGCTTCATGGTGGCCATTTGTATAGTCCTTAGCACCATGGCAACCTGGAGCATACAGTGCCTGCCGGGAGGTCAGGCCCCCACAGGCCACACGGGGTTCCAGTGTCCTGAGAATCTTCTGGGTATACCAGAACCCATCTCTGCCTTGTAAGTGGTGCGATTGGTCCAATTAGATTTAATGTAGTTACTTATTTGATTGGTTTCAAATCTCCCCTCTCTGTATAGATTTCCACACCCTGGTAGCATTGTACCAGCAGACCTGTTCAGCTTTCTTTTGGTGGATATGTGCTTGTGTCTCAACTGTTATTAAACTGTGGTTTTAATTTCTATTTCCCTCATATTTGTTCATTGGACGTTAGTGAGTCTTGTCTCGGTAAAGGGATTAATCCCACTTCCTGTCTAGATTTGCTTTAAGAAATTTTGAAATGTCAGTACAACTTAGATGCCAGTGGTCATCGCTCATCATTATTTCCCTCTGCTTAGTTGCCGCGGGTGCCGCGTCCTCTTGCTGAAACAATATCGGCAAGGTATTTTTTCCAGAACAAAGCACCATCTCCAATTTCTGAACATACTGCTCTGTTGGGATGTGGAAATTCCTGCATTAGTTCTTACAGCCAATGATGAGGTTTTCTTCCTGTTAAAGATTTAGGTTTTATCGATGGCATTTTTTTAAAAGATTTATCTTTGCATACAAGCTGGGGTGCAGGCCAGAGGTGTGAGGTGGTGAGAGGGTTCACCAGAGACAGAGTGGGGAGCAGAACAGGCAGATAGACCAAAGTACACTAATGAGGGGAGCAGTGGGTGAGGCAGGAGAGGTCTGCTGCGCCATGTGGGAATTTCCCTGGCTGGGGATTCGAACACCACTGACAGCTCCACAGTGCAGCGCTTAACCCGTTGCGGGACCAGGGAGGCCCCCTCAGGTAGGGCAACTGGTCAACAAGTTGAAATGCTTTTCTAAATTAAGGGACAGCGTTTAATTTCAAATGAAGATGTGTTTGATTCTAAAGATTGTTCTCTACAATCCTAAATTAGATGATCTAGTACCACCTGAGCCCTACTCTCTTCTCTCTTTTGGTCTTATTTTCCTCTGAATTCAGTTCATTTTTATCTTGGGTCTTTACCCTCAATCCAACAATAGTGTTTGTACCCAAAGTCATACCCTACAGGGAGTCACCACACCTTGGCCATTAATTTGTGAAATGATGTCAATACTCGTTGTCTTGTAGCCACTCGAAGAATTCGCTGATCTATATTGAAATGCTCTACAAGGAGTTAAGACATTGGATTTTGATTCTGGCAACATATTTAGAAACTCCTCCAGATGACATGAAATGCTTATTTGGGAATGCAAACAGTCATGGTAAAATACTTTTAAAAATAGGCATGATTAGCACTAATGCAGGAGAGTGGCATGAAGGTGAAATGAGGTTCAAGGGGCCCTTGCCTGAGCTTACCCATGTGGTGGATTCGTGGTTCACTTTTCTGTTATTTCCCAAACTATTAGTATAGTCGGTGTACTATCTTTCATGTATATGTGACATTTAACAATGAAAACGTTTTAAAAATAGTAAGATGCAAGTGGACTTTTGTGGAAACCTAAGTATAACATTGTTTTTTTCGAAATAAAAATTTGAATTAAAAAAATCTAGAATCTTCTAATAAGTTGAGATGTACGAAAACACTCTCCTCCCCGCCACCTACACCCACCCATCTTCAAATATGAGAAGATATTAGGACTTTAACATCTGAGACCTTTTCTAGGTACTAAGAGTAAAATAAGTAATTTTCATCTTATTTTTGTCTTGACACATGTGCTGTTTAATCCCTGGTCATTCCAAAGATCCAGGTATGAACTAGCAAGAAAAGACACCTTGCTGATCTGAATAAGGTCTGTAAGGTCAAAGGAATTCGATCCTGGAATCATTTGGGAGGAAACACAACTAGGACATGGGGCAAAAGCTTGTACTTTTGACAAGTTGACATGGAGTTCGGGGCACAACGAGGCACGTTCCCTCCGGAACTGGTGCCAGGTGAAGAGTTTTTGCAAAGGTCTTGACTCCTCGGGCCAGAGTCGTCTTAGAGCCAGACCAGAAGGCAGGTCACAGCCACCTGCAGGACCTGGCCACGGAACATCTGTTAAAGCGACTTGATTTGAAAATAACGGAGCTGTTAACTGCCTTAGTACAGATGAGGAAACACACTCAGAAAGATCAAACAGCTCGCCCAGGATTACACAGCTAGTTGGTGCAAGGCCTAGATCTGCGCTGGTTCTGTTAGTGCCCCTCGGTTGTCAGCACAGGCCTAGACTCCACCCGCCTCCTCCATCCCGAAGGGACAGAAGCTAAAGGTGGTGGCAACTCAGGAATCTGTGCCTAAACCCAGGAATTGGGCCTCAAAGCCTGGGTGATTGGTGGCAGGAGGGTGGGGGGGGTAGTGGCAGGAGAGTGGGGGAGGGGCAGTGCTGGGTTCCTACTCCCCCCCCCCACCCAAGTCCCCAGTCAGGAAAAGCAATCAGTTCCGGCGTTTCTCTTAAAACTAGTTTTATTTAAGCATCGCGTGCCAGGGGGAGCAGGCATCACCCTCCTCTCTATCCTCCTGGAAGCTTCTCTCCTCATTCTGGAGTCGGGTCATTCTCCCTCAAGGTCATGAATTTGACCTCCTTGATGATTTTGGACAAGACCTGGAACTGGCCTTCTCCCCAGTGCTCCAGCATTCGCGCGTCCCACGCGTACTCGGGCGAGAGCACCTTGGTGGGCTTGTGGTCCAGCAGGTATTTGTTCAGGTGGCTCTCCTCCTGCCGCACGGCCTCCACGTGGTTGGCTCGGTCCAGCGTCATGGCCTGGTGGCAGGCCCTGCTCAGCTGGTACACCTCTGGCACCGATCCCCCGAAGAAGGAGCCTGTGTAATAAAAGTCGCCCTCACCCTTGGGGATGTGGGCTTGGGACTGGGGCCGGCGCTCATAGCGGAAAGATTGCCGACTGAGCCCCAGGTACTGCGGGTGGAGCGCACCGAACAGCGAGGAGAGGATCTCCACGCCCACGTGGTTGCTGAACTTGGCGTCCACGTCCGCGCACACGAGGTAACGCACCTCCCGGGGGAAGCGCTGCTGCGAGAAGCGGCTGATGAGCTGCATGCGGACCGCGGATGCATTCTGCCCCCGGGCGGGGCCCGGGACTTTGAAGACCACCGTCCGCCTGCCGGGCTGCAGGTGCACTTGGGGGACGGAGTCCGGCCGGTCGCTGAAGATGTAGTAGTTGACCCTGTGGCCCGCCATGAAGAACATCTCCGCAGTCTCCAGGAACACCCTCAGGCAGGGAAGGTCATTCCTGAGGGCAAACACCGCTAAGCCGATGGTGGCGTTCTGGAGCCGGAACTGCGCATCCAGGATTTTGGTGTTGAAAGTCCCCTCCCAGATGACGGGAGCCAGCCACGGGGTCACAACCAGCACGTCTCCGCGAGAGGGCGTCAGCGCGTCTGGCTGGGGGTACACCAGCTGCGACAACTTGACAATCTGCAGGTCGTACATTTTTCTGTCAACCCTGTTTGTACCCGAGAGGATGCTGAACTTCGCTGAATCCACCTTCCCGATTCCTGGCTTCAGGTAGCTGCAGCCGAAGAAGGCCAAGGCGAGAGCGACTAGGAGAAGATGGGGCCCTCGGTGGCGTGGGCAGCTGTGTGTTCCAGGCAGCCTGTGCAGGCCCCGGGCCATGGTCGGCCAGCCACAGATTGAGGACAGGCGTCTACCCTGACCGCCCACCTTGGTGATCTCTCCGGGGCAGGCGAGCAGAACCTCTGACCCCAAGGCACCCACTCCCCCGGCCCAGCTGCAGTCTGGCCTCCCCTGAGCCCTGACCCCGGTAAGGGGCCTCCGGGGCATGGGGGCACTCGGGGTGCCCTGGGAGAAAGACAGGATCTGAGCCGACCTTGCTAAAACCAGTTTGTTTCAGGTCATGTTAAAGTAAGCAGGTGGCAGGTGTTGGTCAACACCCAGCTAGCATTTGGGGGCCAGTATGCAGGACCCCACGGGCTCAGGCGACTGGCCCAAGGGAGGCCACTGAGCAGGCCTCAGAGATTGTGATGAAAGCAGGCAGGGCAGTGGCCACCAGAGCGCCACCAGGAGGCAGGGCCCAGAGCGGCCACCCCCTCACTCTCACTGCCCATGAGCTAAACACCGGTTTCCTGAAAAACCCATGAAGTCAAGTTCGGACTATCTTCAAGGTCACCGTCACCTGTAGATAGGCTGACACATCCATTCTTCAGGACAACCTGTTTGGAGCTAGGTGGAAGAAACAGAAGACCTGCAGGTGGGGTTGGCTTTCCCTTTCTCCCTCATCAGTTACTTAAAATCCACTGAGCGTTGTGTTTCCCGTGTGAGCATCCCTGTCTGTGGTTTCCCTGTATTCCCATTTGACTATTTTCTTTCCTTATTGAAACAGGACGCAAAGGCCTGTGGTTCCAGGACATAGGGCGAGGAGTACAGGTGTTTGGGGTGCAAGTTTCTCTTTGCCAACACTCACTGCCAGGTCAGGGGCGGAGACAACCATGTACGCTTCAATCACTCTGTGTGTGTGTGTGTGTGTGTGTGTGTGTGTGTGTGTGTGTGTGTGCGCGCGCGCGCGCACATGCCATCCATGGAGACAGTACCAACAAAATCGATTGACTTGCAGTTGTTGGAGAGCCTGAAGCCCAATTCCAGCTCTAGGAAGATGACAGCTTTGGTTAGGAATTCTCAAGGGTTAGGAATTCTCAAGGGAGACACATCTTGTCCTTCCCCCACTAGCGCCATGGCCTCCATAGGCTGTCATCATCATCCTGGCCAAGTGGGCTTTTGTTTTTATCATGATGCATTGCTGAATTTGCTGTCCTTGTCTGGAAAACAGCTTTGTGTGGGAATGTCCAAGCTCACCAAATCTTTTCTGCCTCAGCGAGCAGGGTCTTATTAAAACTGAGCTTCTGAGCCTGAAAGGGACAGGCAGATACTCCAGGGTAAGCTGCAGATTCACCTTTCTCTTAATCCCTGCATTTATCTGTTTATTCTCTGAGGAAATCTCTTCACTGATACGAGCTCATAATTGCATGAAAAATTTTTTTGCATGCATACTATCCGTGAGCCAGTTCTTAATAAAAATTAGAAGTGTTTCTAATTTATCATATTGCTAGGAATAAAGACCAACATCTTACTGTCTAGAAGGTATTTCATCACATGTTGGTTTAGGCAATTCTTCCAGCAGTTACTTGGTGGCCGGTGTTGATCTCATTTCACAAATAACTTTCCCAGACTCAGACGTTTATTGATTTCTGCTGGTCCTGTGACTTGAGGTGGCAAATAGAGCTGTTGAGCTGAGGGCAAACACCCAAGAGAAAATTGAATTAGGAATTAAATTCAGAAGAAGGAAAGTGAGGAGGGGAGAAAGTGATCAAGGGCTCCAAAGTCACACGGGAGGGGTGTGGCTTAGTGGTTGGACAAATCTCTTGAGGGTCAAACCCACATTAGTTTGAATTTAAACTCCACCCCTAGGGCCTCCCCAGTGGTGCAGCGGTTAAGAGCTGTGCTGTGGAGCTGTCGGCTGCCCCAAGACTCTGGCCTGTACCCCAGCTTGTATGCATAAATAAATAAATCTTAAAAAAAAAAAAAAAAACTCCACCCCTAGACTGGAAAATATTTTCCCCTCACTGAATGTCCTATCTGCCACGGGAGGCTAATCATCCAAGAGTATTTCACATGACCAAAGCCTCATCCTTTAAACTAGAAATTACCTGCAGTGATCTTTGCATTCCAAGTACGTGGCAAAACTGTAAGTTGTTCTGTGCAACGACCTTGATGGAAATTGTGGACTATTCAAGGTGAAGCTCTATTTAAACCTTCAGGGAATTTTCCAGAAATTAAGAAAAATAGATCACTGTATTCTCAGCATCAGAGAGGATTTTTGAGCTTACATGTGTAACTCTGGAGAGAAGGCTTGGGTGACCCATGACCTGATAAGAAAAGACAGGGAGAAGCCTCAGAGCATGAAGAATCCCAGGAATAAGGTCAGTGGTAGGGATCTACAGAGGGTCATGGCCAGTGAGAAATCCAGGGTGGGGCCAGCGACCATGCTTTAGGGTAGTGATGGCCAGCGGTCAACTTTTAGTTGTCGTCAATTAGTGTCATTTCCTACCGTTTGAAACCTAAACTCCAGGGACAGTGTCCTGTCCACTGTAGACTGGATTTCATGGTTCTACAATAATGACAAGAGCAGTAATAACAGTCTGCATCGTGGTGGGCTTTATGCAGAATCCCACGAGGAATCTTCAGATAACCCCGGCCAATAAGTGACATCATCCCTAGGCAAAAGAAGGCTCACAAATCCAGTCATGCATGAAAGGGCTCAATGTAAGTCCTCATGGAAAGGGGAATGTGGAGTGTAATGGGATCCCACCCCACAGCCATGAGGCAAGCAGAGCTGAAGAACTCTTGCCAGTCCAGCGGAATCAGGCACTGAGGCGCCTGCAGACGCAGAGCTGGGGTGGGGGCATTTTTATGCTGACTCTCAGAATTCAGTCTGGAATAGTTGCCCCAATTGCCAGGCCCCTCTGGTGCCCCACACCTGCAACCAGCAGCAGGCTATCAGGAGGTTCTAGAGATTTCTGTTGGGGTCCAGCCTCTGGGCTGAGCTCACCTTTTGCCCTTGGCACTGTCCCTCACACCCTCAGCAGGTGTGTTTTTCCTGTCACATGTGCCAGTGCTGTGCCACCAGCATCAGGCCAAACCGTGCAGGGTCTGCCATAAACAGGTAGCTGGGCAAGCGCTCCCAAGTCATCCTTCACCCCCAGGTAACAGCGACAAACCACCCTTCACGGCCACTTCCCCAGCGGTCCTGCCTGCTCCTGTCCCTGGCCACAGCTGTGTTCCCTCCTGGCTGAGATCACCCGCTGTCCCTGGCCCCCCTTGGGCTTCTCCCAGGCAGCTCCACTTGGAGTTAGGGCCTTCGCCCCTGGGTGCTTCGCCCTACGAGGCAGCCCCAGTGCTCCTCAGAGGGCTGTCCAGAGTGGGCTCTCTGAAGAAGGCATTGTTCTCTGCTTGTCCCTCAAAGTGGCCACTCGGGAGCAATAAAGGTCCCTCTTCCAAGACACAAACTGACTTGATGCTCCTCCACCACCTGGCCAGGTGGCCACTTCGATGAGACCTAAGCCAGACAACCTTCCAGACCCTCGCTTAAGGGCGACCGAGCCAAAGACACCAGGTGCGTGGAGAGAAGGGCGTCGAGGGAGAAAGACAATCAAAAGGTGTCTGAAAGGCAGGACCGTCAGCACGGGGGTCCCAGGGAAGGCCACCATCGGCATCGACACTCCCGGGGCGAGTGGGGTGAACTCAGATGTGGGAGCAGTCCTGGGTCTCTGAAGAGAAACCTCTAGTCCAAGAAGAGAAGCTTAGGTGAGACTCACAGACGTCTCCTATGAGCTCATCCACCAAAGGCCGTCCCATGGCCGGGTCACAGCCTCTGCAGGACTGGCCCAGGGCCCCAGGGCACGCTGGCTCCACCATGGCCTGGGTCCCGCTGTCCGAGAGGCTGCAAAGGGAGGGCGCAAAGGCCACTGACTCAGCTCTCCTGTCTTCTTGAAGTCAGAGAAGGGAAGCTCGCAGGTCCTCGGTAGGTTCTGGAAACAGAAAATCTCAGTGCCACTCTTGCCGCCATAACTAATGCTACTGCCACTTTGTGGGGTCAAGGGGAGCCCCCCTTCCATCCTACCTTCCTGTGTGGTCACTGCTGAAGCCTCGGCGGGGAGAAGAGCACAGCGCCAGTGGAACCTCAGGGCTGGAGGAGAAAACCGGAGCCACCACGGACGCAGTGCGCTCTGCCTGCTGCTCTTCTTCTCGCTCGGGGCCAGGACAGCTTCCAGACGCCACCAAGTTCATGGCCACTGACCTGACTGCCCCACTCTTGGGCCACCGGCCCTGTCTGCCCCACGCCAGCCATCAGTCATGGGACAAGATGCACAATGTCTAATTCTCTTTCTGGTGCCCCTCCTGCTGGTTTTCACTTCTGATTCCAACCTATATTTGGGGTTTTACTGAATAACGAGAGCAGGGGCCCTTTGCATCCCAGTTCCTCATAGTTAGAGGCCGTCCACCTCTCTCGGCTACCTCCCAGCACCGCATTGCTCTCCTTAAAGCCTGCCTTCCGCAGAGCTCGGTCATCCACACCTGCGTGTGTGGATTCTCCCTTTTGCCTGCAGATTTCTCTTCGAGCCCCCTCAGGGGACCCCGTCTTCCTCAGCCAGTTCATCACCGCCTCTGCTTGTACTGCCTGTCACCCTGTCTGCCGGTCAGGCCTCCTAGGGCGCTTTGGACTTTGAGGTAACTGACATGGACATCGCTCTGCCTTCCCGAGCTTGCCTCTTCAGGCGCCTGCCAGGGCACAGTGTCAGCTCCCTCTGATCTGCCAGGGCAGCCCCAGTGTAGGGCACACACCGTCTGCAAAGTCACAGCTGCCACCAGCACACCTGCTTTTACGCTTCGTAGCCCTGCCTGCACAGTCAACCTTCTCTTTGGGGCAAGAACCGCCCTTGCTCCAAAATGTGGGAGCCTGTATTTGGGCAATCACAGGGAGCCAGTCTCTCGTGTGCCCCTGTCTTTTCTGGCCCATCTACCACTGATTCTGCCAGGGCCAGCCCACTCCAATAATCAGCACCTCCTCAGACTCGGCATCCAAGCCTGCCTTTGACTCTGATGAAACTGGCATGGATACCATGCCCCACTCCCAGCCTGCTATCTTCTGGCCTCCTCTTGATAGCTCTTTAACGTAGGAAACCTGCTAATCCCAGCAAAAGCTCCACGCTTAACTTCTACTGAGGCCCTGGAACCCAAGAGCAGCACAGCTTGGTCAGCTCCTGGGTCTGACACTTCCGTGTTTCAACTTTGGCATCCCTGTTAGCACCCAGACAACCTTTGGTGGCACTTGACTACTTATTGGCCACACTCCCCTGCGGTGGACCAGCCACCAGCATGTTCAGCACAAAGGACAGTTGCTCAACAGTTGCTCAAGAGCCACACAGACTTATGGGAGGTGTAGGGCCTTGTAATAATAGGGGAAGTGGCAGCTTAGGGGGTCACTGTGTATGACCCAGGTCCTGGCTCCACGTCTGGAACACTCAACTTGGAGCAAGGCCCCGTGGGCTACCCAGCAGCACAACATATGGTAGGGGAAGCTCAGACCCCAGCACTGGGGTCCTGTCAGCCTATTGAACCCCTGTTGCAACTGGAGAGGCCAGTACTTCTGAAAGCCCATCTGTCCTGGAGAACACCTTTCTTCCTACCTAGAACCTAGAGCCAGCCCGGCCCAAACACACATACTCCTCTTAGGAGACAGCGTCACTGAGTAGGCACCTGGGCCCTAGGACATGTCTACTCCTTCTGTTCAAGTCACCTGGGACTCACTGCCTGCAGGAAAGGGGACAGCGCCACACCTGTGCTGGAGACTCTTCTTTGTTTGCCCATAGTCTGCACCTTTCAAAGGGCCAGCACCTCACCTGTGTTTGGAGGCCCTTGTGTTCCTACCTACAGTCAAGCTCTTGGGCATCACTTCACCCGAGCACATGCTTTGAAATGGAAAGGGCC
>PVIJ01024820.1:0-11650 GCA_004024925.1 Scalopus aquaticus
GGAGGGAGGGAAGGAAAAGGGCACAAAATGGAGTAGAAAAGAACACAAGGGACCATGAAGATGGATCACGGGTGAATTGGTGGTGGGCTACCCAAGGGGAATACAAAATGTAAAAGACATAAATAACAATAAAAATATATATTTATAAAAAAATAAATAAAATGGAAGAACCAGTGAATTCTATGTGTATTTTAACCATGATAAAAAAATAAAACTTCCATATGTGAATTGGAGCATGATACAAATCTTGTTTATGCCACTCATTAACTTGTCCTCTTGGGCATGTTCTCTATATCTATGCCATTTTCTCACCTGTAAAGGGAAAAACATAATGGTACTTCTTAGATCAGAGGGTTATGTAAAGACTGGATGAAATAAAGCATAAAGGGCTAGATGAGATAATGTTCAGTATGGTCCTGGTACAGAGTAAATCCTTAGAAAGAGTCATTATCAAACATTATTAGTACCATCATCATAATTTCAAACCAGGTTTAAGGCTAGGTAGAGTCATAGTGAGCCCTCATCTTTATGAGGTTAGTGAAATTTCCAAAGGTTCTTAATGGACCAGATCCACCTTTGCATCAGAGACTATTTTGACCTGAAAACCTATTTCAAGACAGAATTATTTCTGGGAGTTTTAACTTTGCCCATCACCAAACCACAACACTAAAGAAACATTAGAAACATTACCACTTGAGAAAAGGGCCTGTTATCTTATTACTGGACATCTGAAGTCAGCCCACTCCCCTATTTTCTTTCCAGTGGAGCCCACCGCAGTCACTTCTTTGGTATACCTTGTGAACTCGCCATCCTAATTTCCAAATCATAACTACCTAAGAGAGTTGTAAACCAACAAATCCTAGTTGTTGCAGGATTAAGAATATCTTTAGAACCACCAACACTGAGATGAATAATCTCTAGCTGGTTATTGGGGGGGCGGGCGGTAGGGGTATTTCTTACTATATAATTTACTAAGCCAGCTCTCATTTTCCTAGCCATTTTTCTCCCGGGATATTACATCTTTCAGGATGTACCTAAATACAATCCCACCAGTTAACAAGAGTTATTTGTGTTTAATGTCAGTTTAGTAGACTGATATTTCTCACAATTCAAGATATAAAATAATTATCTTTAGTAATTATAATAGCAAACAAAACTCACCACACACATACAATAGCTTGGAAAATAAAGCAAAAAACAAAAAGCAGGGAGGGGTAGATGCTGAATAACACCACTGCGTTCCGTAGTGGTTATTTATTGCCACCTATGGGAATGCAATGAAAGTTTAACTGCATACAAAATGTGAATTACTGAGTTAATATACGAATGCCACTAGTAATAATAAAATAAAACAAAATACAGGCACATACCTTGGAGATGTTGTAGGTAGTTCTAAACTACCACAGTAAAGCAAGTACGCCAGTGGAGTCACGTGACTGCTTTGAGCTTCCATATAAAAAGTTATATTTACATTATACTGTAATCTATTAAAAGTGTAATATCATCATGTCTAAAAATACATACCTTAATTAAAAGAAATACTTTCTTGCTAAAACATACTATCATCTCAGCCTTTGGTGAGTCATAATCTTTTTGCTGGTGGAAGGTCTTACCTGGGCATTGATATTTGTTTACTGATCAGTGTGGTTGTAGCTGGTTGACTAGGGTGTGGCAATTTTATGAAATTTAGACAGCAATGAAGTTTGCCACATCGATGGACTCTCCCTTACATGAAAGATTTCTCTGTATGCAATGGTGTTTGATTTTACTGTGGATTTTACCCACAGTAGAACTTCTTTCAAAACCGGAATCAGTTCTCTTAAGCCCTACCACTGCTTTATTACCTAAATTTATGCAACATTCTAAATTCTTTGATTTCATTTCAAGTCTTCACAACATCTTTACCAAGAGTAGATTCTATCCCATGAAACCACTTTGTTTTCTCATCCACGAGAAATAGCTCCTCACCCATTAAATATTTATCGTGAGATCAGAGCTATTTCAGTCACATTTTCAGGGTCCACTAGTTTTAGTTCTCTTGCTATTTCTACCACATCTATAGTTATTTCTTCCTCTGAAATCTTATGAAGGTTAGAATCAAACTCCTATTAATGTTAATATTTTAACGTACTCCCATGGACAACCAGTATTCTTTTTTTAAAAAGATTTTATTTTTGTGTAGAAGAATGGGATGTAGGCCATAGGTGCGGGGGAGGGGAGTCGGGGCGGGTGAGAGGATTCACCAGAGATGGAGTGGGGAACAGAACAGGTGGATTGACAGAAATACACTGCTAAGGGGAGAAGTGGGTGAGACAGGAGAGGTCTGCTGTGCCATGTAGGTTAGCTCCTTGGCTATCCTAGGATCGAACTTGGGCACTTAGGCATTTTTTTTTCCAAAGAGTGGTTTTTTTTTTTAAGATTTATTTATACAAGCTGGGGTACAGGCCAGAAGCGTGGGGCGGCGAGAGGGTTCACCAGAGACAGAGTGGGGAGCAGAACAGGCAGATCAGAAATACACTGCTGAGGGGAGCAGCGGGCGAGGCAGGAGAGGTCTACTGCACTATGTGGGACTCTCCCTAGCCGGGCGTCGAACTTGCATCGCTGCTGCTGGCAGCTCCACAGGGCAGCGCTCAACCACTGCGCCACCAGGGAGGACCAGGCACTTAGGCATTTGTGGTGGGCTTTCCGGGTGATAGCACTGAGACTTAACCCCTAGGTCGCCAGGGAGGCCCATAACTATTTTTTTTTTATTTTTACAGTATTTTCTTTCTTTTCTCAGGTGTAGTCCCCCTAGAATTTCCACCACCAATTCACCTGTGCACCATCACCATAGTCCCTTGTGCTCTTACTGCCCTCATTTTAAGCCCTCTCTCTCCCCCTCCCCTGCAGAATGTCTCTGAATTATAGTTGTCTGTTTAATTTTGTTGTGGGTTTTTTTTGTTTATTATTGTTGTTTGTTTTCCTTAATCCCTTGTTTGGTTCCCCTATAGTCCTCCTATAAGTGAAACCATCCGATATTTTTCTTTCTCCTTCTGACTTATTTCACTGAGCATAATCCCTTCCAGCTCCATCCATGTTGCTGCAAATAGCATGAGTTTTTCTTTCTTGATTACTAATACCATAAGTATGTTTAATGGCATCTAGAATGGTGAATTTTTCCATAAGGTTCTTAATTTACTTTGCCCAGATCCCTCCGGGGAATCACTATGTATGGCAGTTATAGTCTTACAAAATGTATTTCTAAAATAATTAAACTTGAACATTGAAATTACTCCTTCATCTGTGGTTTGCAAAATGGATGTGTTAGCAGGCATGAAAAGAACCACATTAATCTCTTTGTTCATCTCCCTCATAACTATTGGTCACTGTGTCAAGAAGTAGTAATAATGTAAAAGGAACCTTTTTTCCTGAGCAGTAAGTCTCAACAATGGGTTTACAATATCTAGTAAACTATGTTATCAGCAATCATACTGTCATAAAGGCTTTGATATTCCATTTATAGAGCATAGACAGAGCAAAATTTGCATCATTCCTAAGTAGCCTAAGATTTTCAAAATGGTGAATGAGCATTGGCAGCATTTTAAAATCACCAGCTGCATTAGCCCCTAATAAAAAAGTCAGTCTGTTCTTTGAAGCCAGAGATTGACCTCTGCTCTCTATAAAAGTTGATGGCATCTTCTCCAATATAAGGCTATTTCATGTACATTGAAAATATGTATCAGTTAACTTTATCTTTTGGATAACATGCTTCATGCCCTATATCAGTTCGACCTTGCATTTTTATATTATAGAAATTGCTCTTTCTTTAAATTGACAAACCAACCCCTGCTAGCTTCAAACTTTTCTTCTATCATTTTCTCATCTCTCTTAGAGTTCATTGACCTGAAGAGAGTTAGGGCCTTGCTCTGGATTAAGCTTTGGCTTGAGGAAATATTGTGACTGGTTGATCGTTTATGCAGACTGCTAAAACTTTCTCCTATCAGCAATAAGGCCATACTGCTTTCTTATCACCTGTGTGTTTACTGGAGTAGCATTTTTAATTTCTTTCAAGAACTTTCAAGAAATTTCTTTGCATTCACAATCTGACTACTTGTTTTGCCAGAAGAGGTCTAGCTTTCAGTCTATTTTGGCTTTTGATAACCCTTCCCCACATTAACACTTGGAGGCCATTGTAGAATGATTAATTGGGCTAATTTCAATATTATTGTGTCTAAGGGAATAGGTAGGCCTGAGGAGAAGAGACAGGGAAAGGGATGGTCAGTCAGAACACATATATTTGTCCATTAAGTTTGCCATCCTTTTTTTTTTTTTAAGATTTATTTATTTATTTATTTATTTATTTATTTTCCACCAGCAGTGTAGAAGAGTTCCTTTTTCTCCATATCCTTTCCATCATTTGTTATTGCCTATATTTTTAATGTGTGCCATCCTCACAGGTGTGAGGTGATATCTCATTGTGGTTTTGATTTGCATTTCCTTGATTATAAGTGATGTTGAGCATTTTTTCATGTGTCTGTTGGCCATTTGCTTTTCTTCTTTGGAGAAGTGCCTTTTGAGCTCTTCTGCCCATTTTTTGACTGGGTTATTGGCTTTGTTTTTGTTGAGTTGTGTGAGTTCCTTGTAAATTTTTGTTATCAGTCCTTTATCGGATGTTATTGTGTGCAAAGATCTTTTCCCAGTTTGTAGGGTGTCTGTTAGTTTTGGTTAATGTCTCTTTTGCTGTACAAAAGCTTTTATTTTGATGTAATCCACCTGTTTATCTTGTCCTTCACTTCCTTCGTTTTGGGGGATGTGTCGTAAAAGATTTTGCTGAGATGTATGTAATGTAGTGTTTTGCCTATATTTTCTTCTATAAATTTTATGGTTTCAGGTCTTACGTCTGGGTCTTTTATCCATTTTGAGTTGGTTTTTCTGCAGGGTGTGAGGTAGTAGTCTAGCTTCATTCTTTTACAAGTGGCTGTCCAGTTTTCCCAGCACTGTTTATTGAATAGACTGTCCTTGTTCCACTGCCCTTTCTTTGCTCCTTTGTCAAAGATTAGTTGTTCATATATATGGACCAACTACTATGGAAAGCTGTATGGCGATTCCTCAAACTGCTCAACATGGAGCTTCCATACAACCCAGCAATACCACTTTTGGGAATCTACCCAAAGGACACAAAAACACTAATCCAAAAGGATACATGCACCCGTATGTTCATTGCAGCACTGTTCACAATAGCAAAGGTATGGAAGCAACCCAGATGTCCAAAAATAGATGATTGGATCAGGAAGATGTGGTACATAAACACAATGGAATACTATGCAGCATTCAAAGAAGATAAACACATGCAATTTGCAGCGACATGGATGGAATTAGAGGGAATCATACTCAGTGAAATAAGCCAGAAAGAAAAAGAAAAATATCAAATGGTTTCACTTATAACAGGACTATAGGGAAACCAAATAGGAGAGCGACACTTGGGGGAGTGGGAGGAGGGGGAGGATAAAGGCACAAAATGGAGTAGAAAAGAACACAAGGGACCAGAGATGGATCACGGATGAATTGGTGGTGGGTTACCCAAGGGGAATACAAAATGTAAAAGATATAAATAACAATAAAAATATATATTTGAAAAAATTTTATTTCTGTATACAAGCTGGGTGTAGGCCGGAGGTGTGAGGGCATGAGAGGATTCACCAGAGACAGAGCGGGAAGCAGAACAGGCAGACTGACTGAAATACACTGTTGAGGGGAGCAGCAGGAGTGTCAGAAGAGGTCTGTCTGCTGAACCATGTGGGATTCTCCCTGGCTGGGATCAAACTTGCTGTAGTGGCTGTGGATAGCTTCATAGTGCTGCGACTTAACCCCTTGCACCACCAGGGAGGCCCCAAGTTTGCTATCTTGTATGGATGCAATTCCTAGAACCCCAAACAATTACAACTGTAACATCAAAGATCACTGATCACAGATATAATAGTAAAAAGTTTGTGTTACATTTTGGTAATTCTTACAGTATTCCAGAGACCCAAAGTAAGCACAAGCTATTGGAAAAATGGTACTGATAGACTTTGCTGCAGGGTTGCTACAAAACTTCAATTTTGCAAAAAAACTCAGTATAAGGAAGTGTAGTAAAGTGAAACATGTCAAAATAGGCTTGTCCATACACTAAAATCTTCTGGATTGACTTGTAATTCATAGATTAGCTTTAAAACATACTGCTTTATTACATAAGCAGAGAGGGCGAGGGTCAGGGAAGAGGGGCCCACTAGGTGCACATGGTGTGAGTTTTTGTGAATCATCAGTTACATTCCAAATATGTTGCTTTGCCACTGTATTATAGCTATTATTTTGCTTATCTTTTCACCTCTATAAAGTTAGGATGATTATACTCCTACTATATTCCTCATATGGGTGATGGGAAAATAAAACCAAAAAGTGAAAAAAGAATGAATTATGTTATAGTTGTTTCTGCTTGTATAATATAAACAAGAACAAAAATATTTCCCCATCTCTAACAGAACCGCATCTGCCTTTTATTCCAGTTGAATCAATTGTGACAAGATAAAAGAAATTACAGTTACTCAGTATTACAAAGTTGATAAATGAATTCAAATTTAGTTTCCCACAGCAAATGAATAAAACAGGTTTACAGTGTCAAAGTTCAGAGTTGTAGAAACACAAACCAGTTATTCTCAACTAGAATGCTACAGAACTTCTGACATACTGTAATCACTCACAATGATCAAATGCATAATTTTTTAAAATATTTATTTATTTATGCATACAAGAGCTGGGGTGTAGGTCAGAGGTCAGGGGGTGGGGTGAGAGGATTCACCAGAGACAGAGTGGGGAGCAGAACAGGCAGATCAACTGAAGTACACTGCTGAGGGGAGCAACGGGGAGGCAGGAGAGGTCTGCTGTGCCATATGGGAAGCTCCCTGGCTGGGTATCAAACTCATGCTGCAGTGGCTCTGCATAGCTTCATAGTGCTGCGCTTAACCCATTACGCCACCAGGCAGACCCCAGATGCATAATTTCTAAATTGAGAAATGACATTACCCAATCGACTTATGTCTATAAGCTTGGTATCCACGAGGTTCTCTCTAACTTTCTTATGGCAAAATGTTTGTGGCTAGCAAAGTGTTTTTTTTAAAAGATTTTTTTTTATTTATACATACAAGCTGGGGTACAGGCCAGAGGCATGGGGTGGCGAAAGGGCTCACCAGAGACAGAGTGGGTAGCAGAACAGGCAGATCAGAAATACACTGCTGAGGGGAGCAGTGGGCAAGGCAGGAGAGGTCTGCTGCTGCCGACAGCTCCACAGCGCAGCGCTTAACCGCTGCGCCACTGGGGAGGCCCTAGCAAAGTGTTTTTTTTATCCTCAGAGAATGTGTGCTGGTAGAACAGTTCTTTATTATTTCAAAGATCCTACTATTAAACTCTTGGTCTTGATCATAACTTTAATCAAGTAAGTAAAATAACTTAGAATCAATCAAGTGAGTAAAATAACTTGAAATTTAGAATGTCTTAGTTCCATATTTATTTTGGATGCTTCCAGTTATGAGCAACAGAAAATCCACCTGGAGTAAGTAAAACAGAGAACTTTGTTGGTTCAAGAAAAAAGTCCAAGAATGAATCAAGCGTAACTGGATCAAGGATAAACCACCTCAGGATGTGATCTCACTCTCTGCACCCTCCATCCCTTGCCCCTGCTGAATTTTCTGAGTTGGCGTCCCATTTAACTTCACAGATGGTCCCAGGAGTGCCATATTTAAAGCCTTACAACTGTAAACCCAGTCAGGAAAGAGAACTTTACTGTTAACACTGGCACAAGAGTCCTGTAATTGAATCACTGGCCTGTCTTGGATCATTTGTCCACCTTTGAATCATTTGCTATAGTGAGCATTTAATTCTTTCATCAACCAGGTCCAGCTCAATGGGCCAATCTGGAATCTGATTAGTTACCCCCTTGAACACTAGGTCTGAATGGGGAAGGATGGTTCCCCAAGGGAAGTAAGGTTGTGGTTTTTTTAAAAGATTTATTTACTTATGCATACAAGAACTGGGGTGTAGGTCAGAGGTACAGGGGTTAAGAGAATTCACCAGAGACAGAGTGGGGAACTGAACAGGCAGATGTACTGAAAAACACTGCTGAGGGAAGCTGGGGGCGAGGCAGGAGAGGTCTGCTGCACCATGTAGTTTAGCTCCCTGGCGAGGGATTGAACTCATGCTGCAGTGGCTGGTGATGACTTGATAGCACTGAGACTTAACCCCTTGCACCACCAGGGAGGCTGAGAAATAAGGTTTTTTAATACTATTAGGGAGGAGTAGATGCAAGGCAAGTTACAACACCCCTTGGAGGGAATGGTTAACATGAATATATTACACTGGTCAACAGATTTTTACAAAAGTCATTTTACTGAAATAAAAGTACTCATTTCCTATCAATTTGTATGTGCTCAACACGAATGACAGTCAAATTCTAATTTTGATTCTAGTTTTTTTTGTAATCTGCAATAAACTGATGTTTACATCACGAAATGCATGCCAATAGTAATAGGCCTACGGTTAATACCTGTAAAAAATCAAGTCATAGACTACTTCTTAGATTTCTTCGCTTGTCTCTTGCATAGCTGTTCAGGAGCATCTCTGGGGAGTGTTCAGCAGTAGTCAGCCAGCATTGTAGTGGACCATTTTCCCCAGTATCTTTGTTCCATTGATGTGATATCTTGATGAAAACATTCACCATGTTCATCACTAACCAGACCATAGTTTTCAGGGAAGAAATGCAAATGGGAATGAAGGAAGTGGATCTTTAGAGACATGTTGCAGCCAAGTTTCTGATACTGCGCCAGCATGTCTTTTACTAGTTCCTTGTAGTTTTCTGCCCTAACATTCCCAAGAAAGTTTGTAGACACTGGGCGAAAAGCATTCCATGCTTGTTTCTCATCACCCTGCAGCAAGTTGTTGAATTGGTCATCTTTGAAGAGCTCTCAAATTGGAGGAGCCACAATAAGTCCCTCTTTAATCTTTGCTTTGCTGAGTCGAGGAAATTTTTCATGCAGGTATTAGAAAGCTGGTGAGGTCCAGTCCATGGCTTTCACGAAATTCTTCATCGAACTTAGTTTGATGTGAAAGGATGGTAGCAGAGACGTCCCCAAAACATGGCGGTGAACAGGCGCTAGGATCAGGCTCTCCTACAAAAAATCGATTCTTGGAGAAAAATATCCCTAACTTTGAGAGCTGTCTCGAAGAGAAACGGATACCCTACGCAATACAATCGACCCTGGGGGTGCTTTGGACTTAAAAATAAACTGAAGAGTCGGAGTAAAGAGAAGAGAGGGGACATCCCACACAAAGGAGAAGAGAAGAGAGATGGGCGGACCAGTTTCCCCTGAAAGCCACTGAATACAAGGTTAGAAACTGCGGTGAAGTTGGAGGGCTCTGGCCAGCGGACTGGGAGCACGACCCCCACTCCCCCACCCCACGACCCTCCTCTCTTCCCTGCGTGGCAGCCCTGAGGAGCAGGAGAGCGGGAGGGTCACTGCGACCCATCCCCCACCTGAGGCTAGGTAGCATCTCAAAGGGGAGAAAGTCCAAGCAAGAAACATCTCCCACTGGCTGCTAGGTGATAGATTAGCCAGAAAAACTGGTTGGGCTGGAAAACCTCCTGCGGAGACAAGCTCTTTCTGGGCTTTAGAATGCAAATGAATAGGAGGGGAAGGATGGAATTTAAGGACTATTGACTGACAATCCCCAAAACCCTCCCATATCTGTTGCAAAAAAAATCTCCAGGATGGAATTTAAAGACTATTGACTGACAATCCCCAAAACCCCTCCCATACCTGTTGCTGAAAAAAAAAAAATCTCCTGTTGAAAAACTCTCTGGCTACACCCTCCCCTGCAAAGTGTCAGCATCTTGGCACACGGAAGGCAGCAAAAAACAAACAAACAAACAAACAAACAAAAAAAGACCACAGCAGGTGGTGAACACGGCCCAGCACTCGCCACCCCCTCCAACTTCTAGGCGGCTGCACACTGGCACCCTAGAAACTAGGTGAGGTGAAACGCTGATCAACAGCCACCCACAACCTCCACCCCTGCACCCCTTCGTGGAGTAGCAGGACCCAAGCAGCAGAAAACAAACTAAGACCAGGAGCTCCCAACCCCCCCCCACCAGACATAACCCCAGGGGCAGGAATAGCCCCAGGCAAACATCGGAGGAAAGGGGGGAGAGGGAAGAAAGAATAGAAAGACTCCAAGCAAGGACTAATGACAGCAGCAACAACAAGACAACAACATATGTCACTGGAAAGGAGGGGCTGAACCCTAGCAGGGGACCCAACCAGAAACCCCAGAACCTAAGAGCAAAAGGACTACAGAACTCCAAATTCACATCTCCCCAATACATTATTTTCTTTATTATTATTTTTTATTTTACTAGTTTATTATTATTATCCCTTTTATTCTCTGTATTATTATTTTATTTTATTTTTTACTATTTTATTATTATTATCCCCCACCCATTTTTTTTTTAACTTTTAACTTACCTTTTTCTCTTGGTCCTTCCTTCCTACTTTTCTTCATCTCCATTCCCCTTTTCTTTCCTCTCCCTGTTTTTTCTTTCTTTCTTTTTTCCCTCTTTTCCCCTTCCTCTCTTTTCTCTTTCTTTCTCTTTTACTACAAACCACCCCTTCATCTTCCCTAATTATACTCGGACCGGAAACACACTGGAGACACGCCACGAGAAACACAAAAATTCAACAAAGAAAAATAAGAAAATCCAGAAGCTATCTAGTCACAGCCAAGGCAACTCAGACACTAGGGAACCACAAATACTCCTGAGCAAGTAAAACCAGAGTCATGCCCGCCAGCACCAGTGGAAAGCTACGAACAGAGCAAAGCAGAAAACCAACAATAGGAAAGAAAAAAGTCACAAATGATCCTCAAAACAATACACCACAAAAAGAAACTCCCTCTCCAGAACCCATTGATATGGACATAGAAGATTACATCCACCTAACAGATAAAGACTTCAAAATAGCCATCACAAAAAAAATGATAGAATTAAATGAAAAGAACAAAGAACTGAGGGATATAAACAAAGAACTGAGGAACGAGAATGAATCAATAAAGACGAAATTGAAGGAACTGGAAGATTTAAAAGAACTGAAGAACGAGAACGAATTCATAAAAAAGAAATTGAAGGAAATGGAAGATTTAAAAACACTAGTAGAGGAGCTAAAGAAATCCAGAGAAAGCCAAAAAAGTGAATTAAAAGATATGCAGGGAAGAATAAGCACTCTGGAAGATAATGATACTAAGAGAATCAAGGCAGAAAAGGAAAGAGAAAAACAAAGGAAAAAGAATGTGGAAAAGCTTAGAGAACTATCTGACACCAAGAAAAAAGGGAACATCAGAATCATAGGAATCCCAGAAGGAGAAGAGAGAGAAAAAGGAACAGAGAATCTTCTCAAGGAGATAATTGAAGAGAACTTCCCAAACATGAAAAAGGAAACAAAAATCGACATACAGGAAGCCAGACGATCTCCATATTATTACAACGAAAGAAAAAAAACTGCAAGACATATGATAGTAAAACTATCGAGAATTCAAGACAAGGAAAATATATTGAAAATGATGAGGGCAAAGAAACAAATAACCTATA
>PVIJ01024821.1:0-11646 GCA_004024925.1 Scalopus aquaticus
AATCATCTTACAGAGTAAGTTGTTACAATCAAGGCAATGGGCGAACTGTGCAAACTGACTTTAACCGGTCTCAGTGATCACGCCGCACGAGCTCCATATATGAACTTCCGGGCTGTAGCTTTCCTGTTTACCCACTCTCAAAGTTCTGCCTCCTCTGTCCTCCGGCGCCATCTAGCGGCAGACCTACCGCGCCTCACAAGTTGGGTCATCACATTTTTATTGTGATAAATATTTTGACTATATTACAAATACCACCTAGTAAAACTGTTTTATTTTTATTCCTCAACTAGCCTTAAGAAATAATACTGGGAATGAAGCAGTAAGACGTCACTGAATTTAAAATAAGAATATTATCCTGGATATCATTTTAGGGACTATTCTTACAATTAATTTTTAGATTCTCTGTTAGCTTGTTTTATGTTCAGATTTTAAATTTCATCTTACTTCAATATTAGAGATGAATTTTCTTAGTCAAATCTCCAGTTCACTATTATTGTAAAGTTGATATTCATTAACATTTTATTCTAATTAAAACACATGAATTATCTATATACTTTATCCTGAGGATTTCTAAACTGTTTTAACATATGAATGTTAATAAGCAATTACAGGTAAATGGAAAACAGCTTTGCCATATCAGAAAACATTTGTGGAACAAGTGGTTTACCAAGAAGTATAAATGTATTTTTCCTCTAGAATATTTACAGTGATAGGGAATTTCCATATCTATGAGGCATTAATTTTTTTGCAAGATCAGGAAAGTGAGTGCAGAATTCTGGAAACTTACTCCATGATACTGCATGCATTGATGTCTATGCTGTATGTCAAACATTTTGAGGAATCTGATAATAAATCTTAAAAACAACGTCTTTATTCTTTGCCATAGCAGACCCCACTTTTTTCCCCCAGGCAGTATTCTTATTAAAATATTGTTTCACACAGAATGTAAATAGTTTTTTTTTTTTCTGGTCTCTATGATAGTACAGAATTGTTACAAAGGTTTACAGTGTCTATGTTTTGAGAATGGTGTTGGGATGGTGTAAAGGATACAAACACAGAGTAGGTCAAATGAAGGCAGGCTCTCGTGTGGGGAACATTTCTCTTCTAAGAGGCTTCTTGCCTTATCAGTGTGATCCTCTTCTACTTTCTTTGATTTTTTTTCTTGGAAAAATGGAAATTTCACTGCTTACTATAATGTGAAAATGCAGGAAGGCTGAAAATATGGAGGTGGAATACTTCCCAGTTGTATTGTGAACAATAGGGGGAAGTACATATATGTGATGTGTATTTAGAAACACACATATATATTAGACAGATATATTTGAATACATGTATATATGTGCATATATACAATTATCTCACAGAACAATTTATCCAAAATAAAGTCTATACACTTCTAAAGAATAATGATTTGGGAAAATCTTCATAAAAATGAATATGTTATTAATTACACTTTTAGTGAAGGTGATTTTTAAAAATAAATTATTTGTTCAAAGAAAAAATCCAACCTGACCAGAATCTTTATCAAATTCTTTCTTATTAAATGAAAGTTAAAAAAAAAACTTTGCTAATTTGTCCATCAAGGCAAAATACCTTATTAACAAATGCTTGTAATTAGATTATAATCCTCTTGTATTTGAGTCTCTGTTATAAATTCAGCTCTTCCATGGTATTTAAAATAATGTTCAGCAATCCCCTAGAAGTTCAAAACAAATTTCAAAAAGAGAACATAAAGTAAATGCTGATGATATGTTTCTTTGTCACAAAGAATTGATTTGTACCTATTTTCCTTTCTTATTCACATGAAAAGGAAAGTGACTGACAGTTAACTGGTAGAGGGTCGTGGAAGGAGTTGACTCTTGGGGCACGGGTGGGAATGATGATGGAGAGAAACATGTCCAAATGCCCACAGTAGCAATCACTTCCTACTGAAGGATAATTATTAGTCCTTGAATTTTGAACTATCACTTTAGATTGTTCTCAATCTAATTTCAATTTTCCAACATTCTGTCTCACATGTCTTCAAGTTAAAAACACTATTCTAGCCAAACTACTGCTTTTGTATGCTATAAAAAACCCTTTTTGTTATCTTCATGTTTCAGCCAGGTATTTTTCCTTCTTTTCAATCATTAAGATATTACCTGCCTTTCAAGAATTACCTGTGGAAAGACCATAGATTCAGAGGAAGAAAATTGTTGATTGCATTAATAATTCAGTGATGTTAAGCAAACAAAGGAATAGGTCTAACCCTCTATGCTGCCACCTGGTAGTTAAGTATGAAAATAATGAGGATCCACAATTACTGCAATGATTAAATGTCATATTTAAGCAAGAAACACACATGCTAAGTATTCTGTACACAGTAGTTACTTACCAGGTGTCACTCATTTCTCCCACCTCTGCTCACTTGAAGGGCAGGGACCATGTCAACCTATCATCACGTGTGTGTGCAAACACACATGTTGCAGTGCTCAGTGCAATATTATATCTAGAATTTTCTCCATAAACATTGCTAAGGTTTGACTAATTGAAAAAAATTAAGTTTGTTCTTTTTTAATAATGAGAGGGTAAATGGAAAAATCAGAGAAAGCTAAAAGGGCCTCAAATACGCTAAGATATATGACATATCAATTTACATTCACATGTCCTATTGTAGACTACTTTAGGACGCCTAAAATATTAACACTGTTTCTGAGTATATTCACTCCCCAAAGAACCAATTGATTTTGAACAAGTAGAAACAGCTAGTTTGGGTAAATTTGGAACCCATTTGGGCTAAGGGCCCAGTTTTGCTGACAGTGCACATTCAGGGAACACTGTGAGCAATTCTATTTATCTAAGAGTTCAGCCTCATGCTTGGGTTTGCAGGTGCAGCTATAAATTTCAGGTGATTTACAGAGTGGGAAGCACACCAAATCTCGAATTATAATGGAGCTCAAGGCTCACAGTATCTTTTGTTAGATGCTCTGGTTTTATGATTTTGGGTGGGTGCCACCACATTTTTCTTGCAAGTGCAATAAAAAATGATGCCATTCAAGCTGAAAAGCTTAACAACCACTTTACCTTTATTGAATCTGTAGCTAATGTACTGAAATAGCAGGGGTTTTGCAGCAAATGTGATTTGAATTTTTGTCTGGGCATCTCTTCATGCCTTAAAAATGGGTTTGCATTGGGCACAAGTGAGTTAAAAAAAAGATGTAAAGATAGATGAAGACTCCGAGTCTGCTATTAATGCTGCTAACAGATGTCCCCCTAGCGCAAAAGAGAAGGACTGACATGTTTAGAGATCATAGAAACTGCAGCGTCATCTTCTAGAAGCCATCTCACTAGCCTAACTACAGATTTATGTAGGTGCTTTATCTCTCCAGTTTCTTATCAACAATTTGACAGAGTGGGAGTACATGACCATCAGCTTCCCTCAAAGTCTAAAAGTGTTCCTTCCAAGGGTATGTTCGTGCTTTGTTTAATTGTTTGATGCTCCATGTTTCCCTATGAGTCTTTCCCCAAAGTGATGCTACCTTGCTGGAGTGTGGTAAATTAAACATAAGTTTATGATCCTGCAAATCTTGCTTGCTGATGACATAGAAAACAATCTCTAATATGAAAATCCAAGGGAAAAAGGAAAAGCACTACTCCCATGGTTGTGGAGTTTTAATATAACTAACTTTTACTGAAGATTGTGCATTAAGGCTGAAGGAAACAATCCTTCTAATACTATTAACACTCTCCACTGCATATCACACAATTTCATCTGTGTAATTGAATGTCGTCAACACAACAAACATATTTAGGTCACACAGGAATAAGCTGTTCACGGACACCCCCCATCCTAACCTTCTAACTCTAAACTCTAGTTTTTCATAACACCTTATCTATTCAATCATTCCTCTTACAACCTTCCAGCAAAACCTGATGGCCCCGTTCCTGAGATAATTATAGCTTCATTACACCCTCAAAGTCATATCTGCTTTTTGTCATCGTTTGCTGTCCTTCCCCCCTCAATTATGCAAAGTTTAAACTTATGTTAAAGTCCAAATGACATGTTAATCCTCACCAGGAACTCTTAATAATAATTACATCTATCCTATTTTCTGAATATTTCTAACAAATTTTGTTTATGTTACTTTAGGATGCACTTTTGTGCTGTTATTACTTGCTAAATTAGTATTTGCTTATGAACTCCTTTTTGAGCAAATAAAGGTATATTTCTGTCCACATAGTAGATTATATAATCACTGACTAATCCATTCACTTAATAAGAATTTCAGCTTTCTTAGCCCTGAAATATACAAATATGATAAGGTACTCTTAGCCCTTTGGGACTAAAAGACTGAGGTAGGAGATATGGACAACCAAACAATTAAGCTTAAGAACTATATAATCCAATTTATGATTAAAATTGCCTTAAATATTATTATAAAATAAACGTAGAAAAAACAGATGTAGAAGATAGCTTTGTGAAGGGGATGGTAAGTTAGGGAACATATTAAGAGGAGGCTGGAAATTAGTAAAAAACTGAAGGTTTTGTTTTTTTAGACTGCAAGATTTTGATATTGGAAAAAATAATATATGCAAAAGCGAGCACTGGTATACCTTATTCTCATTAAGGATGGGGTTCTCTTTATCAGACCCAGTTAAATAGTGAGAGATGACACCAATGCATAACTTGGTACCTGTCTTTTGAAAGCTTTGTGCTATGCTGAATATTCTAGGCTTTGTCCTGGGAGACACTAAAGATTTTTCAGTTTTGTTTTGTGTTTAGCAGAGCTTGATGTGATAAGATTTGGTGTTGCGAAGATAAGGCTGAGTACAGTGTGGAGGAGGCATTGGGGCGGGGCCAGTGTTACTAATATAGCTGTGGTGGAAAAAGGAGAGGTAAAAATTGATTCAAGAGATGTTCAAGAAATATAATCAACAGAACTGATTGAATTGAGATAGGCTCTCAGTCCCCCTGGATTTTTTTTTTTCTTATACAAGCCTGCCTTTATTCCAGCGTCCAAATTGTTGAGAACACCTGTCACCATCTAAATAGAACTCAATTGCTCTCTTGCCTTTTTTTTTTTTCCCTAGGACAAGCAAACAATGGTTGTCGCTCTTTGGATGTTAAAGCTATCTTTGAATGGAAATACTGTTCAGTTGTGGATGATTTGTGTATGAAATGTTACCCATAACATGTACTTAAAAGTGGCCTCTCTCCAGTAATTTAAAATAGACTAAATGGCAAATTCCTGTGTATAGGAAAATATTTTGCTAATCTGAAAGACCTCAAAAGTCGTACTTGAAATACTTTTATATAGCGAATATCAGTAATATAATAAAAATGTATTTACATAAATCCCAGACTAAGTAATTTCCTAGAGTGCAAAGAAAATAATACAGATTTGTGGTTACTTTTCTGCTAGAAAAATGTAGCTGTAGTAGTACAGCTAATTCTCCATGATGCTAACCTAACAGATGTGGTATCTAAGGAAATGTATTTTTTCAATACCAACAAATTCAGTTGCTATTGACTCCCAGTTGTGGATATTGTCAAAAGTTTATATACACTTGCTTCTGCTTGAAATTCCATGTCTCTTAAGGATTCCAATACTTAAGCAAATCTTTAAACATGGTCTGCCTTTAGTAGTGGCTACTCTGAGTCGGCAATAGTATAGCCTTCATGCACCACTTCATGCCTAGCAACTAATTCTAGATGTTGTTCAGGGCTGCAATTATATTCCCAGAAGATGAGAATAATTACTCTCAGCCAACTGTGGTCAAATATTTCCTCTGTTGACATTTACTTTCTCAGTCTCCTTTTGAATTAATAGATGGTCTTGTGACAAATATAGGGGAAAGAGAGGTGAATATTCATCTTTTAGAAGGCTTCTGGGAGTGTCCAATAGTATTGGAAGTCCTAGCTAGAGCAATTAAGCAAGAAAAAGATATAAAAGGAATTCAAATTAGGAAAGAAGAAATTATCACTATTTGCAGATACCATAATATACATAGAAATATCTAAAGACACCACTAAAAAATACACTGAAATAATAAATCAATACAATAAAGTGGCAAGTCACAAAATCAATTCACAAAACTCAGTTACATGCAAATGACCTAGAAGAGAAAGAAGTCAAGGAAACAATCCTATTTGTAAGTGCACCAAAAATAATTAAGCGCCTAGAATAACCTTAACAAAATAGGTAAAGGATCTGTCCAATGAAAACTGTAAGAAAATATTAAAAGATATAGAAAACACAAAGACATGTAAAGAAAATTCCTGCTCATGGATTGGAAGAATTAACAGTGTTAACATAGCCAACTTATCCAAAGAACGTTAATAATTCAGTATAATCCCTATTAAGGTTATTATGTCATACTTCAAACATTGAGCATTAATGAAATTCACATCCACCTGCCCCCCCAAAAAAACCTAAATAGCCAAAGCAATCTAATAAAAAAGAAAAAGGGTGTTAACAGAGTTTCAGGATTCCTTATCTTTTAGTCATCAAATATCTTTCTGGACATTATTAATATACTTCTTTCCCCCCATAAATATATTACATGTCCCTTAACTTCCAAAAGTCATGGAGTTATATTCTACAATTCTATCAAAGTGGTCTGGTTCATTCACACTTTCAATTTCTTCCTAATGGTCTGTTGGGTACAATACTTTGCTCTCTTAGCTTAAATGTTAGCAGTCTTTTCAGTAGCCAAAATCTCTGTTCTTTCCTGGGAAATTTGCATTGTTCTTTTCTGGTCCTTAATCTTGAGATAGGCATTGAAATCTTCCAGGGTGACAGAGTATTCACTTGCTTATTAGAGGAGAGTATTCCCTCGCTTTTGATTTTCTCTCTTATTTTTAGGAATCATAATATAATGCAATGATTCATGTTAATCAATAATAATAAAGGTATTTAGCATTTATAACTTCAAATTAGAACATGGGATGAAAACTAGATAGCTGGCTTTGAATTTCTCATGACTTACAAGAAAGTTTATTATTAAAGATAAAATAACATTTGTCTGAACTAACATAGACACATTGAAGTACATCAACAAATCCTATGGTCTTTCTATGATTGATCCAGAGCCCAAAGCAGATGAAACAATGTGTGTTAAAAGAGGCATTTTTTTTTTTTTATCTAGAATATACTCTGTGATATTCTTAGGCTGTTTTTTTGTTTAATACAAGTATATTCATACTGAGCCAAGGTATAGATATTTCTTCACTTGGGAAATTTTTTTTAAAAACATGGCTTTTTGCACTGACACTGCTGTAAATAATGATAAGTGCTTATCCAATGATTTCAATTAAATTAAGGCTTTTTTTTTAAAAAGTGGGATGTTACCTATTAATGCCTGTATGTTTACTATCGTATGCTGCCTCTACTTATGTGATTGGTAAGGCTTGTATTAATGGGTGTTTGTACTCCTGAAATACAGTCCCTCTTCTGTAAGAATGCGTCCTTGGGAGGGGAGGAAGCTTGGATTAAATGGCAATTCACAGCAGTGCTCAGAAAATGATTTTTTCGGGATCTAGCAATCACTTGTTATTTGTTACTTCTACCTAAAATTGCTGTGAACTTTGTTTTTTATTCAGGGAAGTGCATATAAAGGGTGATAAATCCAGCTGACACTTTTAGGTGAGAAACAAATACTGAGAAATGCTGTTGTTCTGGAAAGATCATCCTGAAGGTCATTGCTTTGGGCCAGACACAATAACAATAGACAGTAGCAGCATGACCTTCCTGACCAAAAGGAAGAATAGCTTGGATTTGGGGCAGAGGGAGGGAAAATATAATATCACATATGTCCACTACATACATACATACATACATACATACATACATACATACATATGTACACACACAAAACACAAACACACGATACATAAGTGCAGCAATGATAGTATCAGAATGCTCTATAAATGCAATTTTCTCTGTTAAGCTGGGTTCCTTACTCATGTTAGGACAGTTGAAGAAATGAAAAGGATCTTACTTATATATATGTGGTGACTTGAAGGAGAATTAGAGTTAAAAGAGAGAGATGTAGTTTTAATACATGAAGACATCCTAGTTGCTGAGATGAATTCTTATGTTAGTAGGAATCTCTTTGTTAAGGATATAACCATCCGCATATTCATTTGATTTGTTCATTTTCTCTGGGCTATTATAAACTTCTAGGAAGAGAGAAAATCTAGCTGTCAATAGTCAGGTACTTACATATAATAATCTAATCCTGACAATGCCTTGGTAATATATAATTAAAATGTAAATAAATATAATTGAGTGTATGTGTATGTGTGTTTCCATGTCAGAAAATCAAGATTCTGAGATTAACTATGTCCTCAAGCTTATACTACTAAAGTAGTGGTTAAGGAACACTATCTAACACTAAATTTAGCTTTGTTTTCACTAAATTTGTAAAATAGTTTTATACTTATTATCTTTGATTCTCCCCTTTCTTTGCCTGAAGTTAAGTGTACAAACACAATGCTCAATAGACATTATCCTTTCACAAACAACTAAAACCACCTCTGGAGATTAATAAAAAACAAAGAGGAAGAAAAGTAATTTTCCTTAAATATATAGCTCCAATTTGATTTTTATCAATTCTTCTAGTAAGATGGAATGTAAGGTAATCTTATTTTACAAATCATTAACACTCAGGGACCTGAAATACATTGAATGACTGAATGAGATCCAAAAGTTTGCACCTAGTTGGAACATCAGGTTGCACTTAATGACTTCAATAAGAATACATGATAAAGGTCTTATGTCTTCCCAGCCTTAAAAAAGAGAGAAACAAGATCAAGAAGAAGTGGTATATATACAAAATGGAATACAACTCAGCAATCAAAAAAGATAAGTTCATGCCATTCACAGCAACATGGATGGAGCTGGAAGGGATTCTAGTCAATGAAATGAGCCACAAAGAAAAAAAAATATTGGATGGTTTCACGTATAGGAGGAATGTAGGGAAATCAAATAAAGGATCAGGAAAAATATTATAATAAATTACAAAACAAAATCAACAGGCAACTATAAATCAGAGACATCCTGCAGGGGAGGGGGGAGGAAAAAGATCAAAACAGGGGAGGGAAGAGCACAAGGGACTATGGTGACGGTGCGTGGGTACACTGGTGGCGGGAATCTTATGGGGACTATGCCTGAGAGGAGAAAGCATACATTGTACAAAAATGAAGAATGATATAAAATATATATATAATAATTTTTTTAAAAGGGAAATCTACGAGACTGACACTTAGGCCACATTTTAGTATGGGTCACCAAACAAATTATATTCCACTTCCAGGTATGACCATGGCTCCTAAGTAAACAGGGATTATTCCATCAAAGAATCTTGCTAACAAAATAAAAGGGGAAATATCACAGTCTTCTTCCAATATTTTAATATGGTGATGTGGCACAAAATTTAAATGGATTCTATTTGTTTTTGAAGAGGTAGAATTCAGACCAAGAGGCAGAATATATAGTAGAACAATCTCCTCTCACAATGTAACCAAGTTTGTCAAAGACAGAATGAAATATCCAGGAATTAAAAATTGCCTCACCTCCAGAATTGCCTGCCTAGAGATTTAGCAACCATTTATGGGGATTTTAAATGATTTCAGTATCAGTTGGTGTTTAGAATTAATCTAAGTTTTGATTCTTATTTACTTAAATTCTTCATATTCTTATGTGATAAAACTGTTACTGAAACCCTGAAAATAAACCCACTCATTCTTGGCTAGATTAGTTTGCTCCATATATTGTCCCATAACCTAAGCAATAATTATGTAGAACTTAGCAGACTTGCTTTTAAAATAAGTTATTTAGCCTTGTGTTTCAACTCCTTCTTTCTCTTTGAACTGCAAGCTTCCAGGCACAGGGGTCCTATCTATTTTGATATTCAGAGAATTCACCTCCATGGAATGAACAGATATTTATTGACTGATTAACCACATATCGGGGTCCCCTTTTCAGGAACCATTTTTGGAATTCTCAGGAAATTAAAAAGAATTGTCTATGTTCGTAGTTTCTTGCTTAACTTCTCATTGAACCTTTAAAATCAGAATTTTTAGTTCCTTCTATAATTGCTCAAAGTCAAGATTTAAATTATATTTTAGAATTGAGTTTCTCTAAAATTCTCCACTATTTCAAAGGAATTCATCGGGCAGAAATGCACATTTAGAACACACTGAATTAACAAAAGTCAAAGACTATACATAAGCAAAGAGAAAGTTTTATTAGTAACTGGAAACCCTGTTTTATCTAACAGTAAATTTATTAAGGCTGCCACATTGCTTATTTCTAGGGAACAAATAAGAAAGTAAAACAAATTATTCTTTAATCTCTGAAAACTATGGAGTCCAGAACACTACTCTTATTAAGAAAATTGTTTTGTACATCAGAATTTCAATGTTGAAATCCTTTAAATTACTTTGAAAAAGTCAAGATTACCATCAGAGTGACTAATAAAACCTCCACATAAGATTTCACATAATGGGCAGAGTGAAAGGAGTAGAGGGGTGGGTTCTGGGAACCATCCCGAATCCCCATCTGTGAATGTAAACAAATGAGTGACTTGGTACCTTTCCTTCCACAGCTAGATAATACTCTTGGTAAAAAAGAACTCCAGTTACCCACCTCCCTGAAAGAACTAGCATAAGCTAGGGAATAAAATTCCTTTGAGTGCTACTGAACATTTCAGAAATTAATTCAAATCTAGCATATGCACTTTCATAGAGGAACAATCTCAGCTCCCAACATCCATCTCTTTGAAGTCTTGACTAGCTCACCAACATAAAATGATTATGATGCAGTGATCTCATTTTGAACACTTTCCTCAGGGTTTTCATCAGCTCTGCTGGTTACCTTTCTTTCCTTCAAGCAATTTCAATTTCCTTATGACTCAGCAAGCAGCATTTGGATCGATACTGTATTTTTTCTTCTTTCAGTTTTGGATTGGTCCTTCTTCCCCCGTCCCCCTCACAAGACAAATTTAAAGCCTTTTACTTCCAAAAGGCAAAACTTTTAAAACTCTGAACTGTATCCTTTTCCCAACAATCTTTGATCGATGTGTCATGTTGTGTCACATCACTTTAGGTAATTCTTGTCTCCTTGCATTGTACCAGTCAACGACAAGTGAGAATGATGGACTGAACCGAACAAGAAATAGGATGCTGTGTGATGCTTATTGGATAGTTTCTTGGATGCTTTATAACAAATCCTGCTAGTGAATGCACGTATGAAAGCCTGACGCTCATGTTTACATACCAAATGGGACACAGCAAGTCCAAGCAAAAAAATTTAAAGACAGAATACCTGATATGTGGCCAAAACCCTGAGAACACCTTTGCTGTTGATTTCCTCTGGGTGTATTTGACGTGGATACTAAGTGTGTTTGTTTTAATTTTTTGCTTCTTTTCTTTTATGAATTTAGAAGCTAGCTGCTATAGTAAACCCTTCAGGGATTTTTCACATGAAGAGATAGTTGCCATTAGCTTAATGTATAACTGATGCTACAGTGATTCTGAAACCACAAACAACATACTTCCATCACTGCTCATAGGTTTCTCCTATTTGATGATGCCATTTTAATATGTAAACACAGGCTAAACATTATGAAATAGATTTTACTTGTTGATTTACAGTTTTTAGT
>PVIJ01024822.1:0-11651 GCA_004024925.1 Scalopus aquaticus
GGGGGGGGAGGAAGGAGCCGGAGGGAGGGAAGGGAAAGGGCACAAAATGGAATAGAAAAGAACACAAGGGACCATGGAGACGGATCACGGGTGAATTGGTGGTGGGCTACCCAAGGGGAATGCAAAATGTAAAAGACATAAAAAACAATAAAAATATATTAAAAAAAAAAAAAAGAAAGAGAGATGAGTTTCCAAAAGAGAGATGAGTTTAATTATATTTTGTACAGTCAGATTTATAAAAGGTTTATTGTGATTTTCCTGTTTCCTATATCCTATTGTATTTCCTGCTTGTTCTTCCAGCTGTCTGTGCATGTTACATAGCAAAAACTTGAGTGTTTTCCTATTGACTCTGGACTGATTCTTAAACTGGTTCTTATAGTCTAGCTTTTGTTTTTCACAATTCCTTTTATGTCAATATAGTTTGCTGAAATAGAATGATTTATCTTATCCCTAGCACATTCCTAAAATATTTTGTTAGTGTCTTTTTTCTTTTAATATTACAGATTATAAGTAGATAATCAAATTTGTGTTCGGTCCTTTTTACGCTTCATCTTAATGGGTAATTAAGCAAGGAAATCAATAAAAAGGACTTGGGGTAGTTCAGGAAGGTAAAGAGTAACTTACTCAGGCTCTCTATAGCCTAGGATGAAATTTGCATTAACTTTATAAAAACTTTTTTTTTATTTGAAAAATAAGGACAATATAGTTTAATTTTAATACAGTTACATTTAACCAAATTAGACTTATTTGCTACATCTTGGGACAAAATATTTTGTTTGGTATAGGCATCCTTTCTTTAGAAATTATCACAAATAAAATCTATCTTCTATCATGATAATTTTTAAATCATAGTGTTGTAAGCCAAATTTATCTCAAAAAAGTAATAATTTAAAAAGAGGAAAGCTTCTGAATCATTCAGTACGGTAATTAAGTTACCTTAGTGAAAAATATATAATTAAAACGCAAAAGAATTTACTTTTAAAGACAGATTTTTAATACATATTTTAGCACCTTCACTTAGTACAAATCAGTTAATAAGCATGCTTTGTCAATTACTTTTTCTAAAAATTATCTCTCCAGTGTATCAAAAACTCTATAATAGTGGTTAAGGTCTATTTTATTTTATTTTTTAATTTTTTTTTATTATTGTTATTTATGTCTTTTACATTGTGTATTCCCTTTGGATAGATCTAAGGTCTATTTTATAATCTGAGGACTGACTTTTTCTACAAACAGAGGAAAGAAAACACAGGTTTCCCTCACTTTTCAAAAGCATATAATTTGTATGAAATATTTCATGATTCCAAATAGTGTAAATTAAAGAAGCAATTACCATTAACTTATACGGAAAAAAACTTTGAGTTTTCTAAGACCCAAAATATAACCCCCAAAATTACCAAGTCACACAAAATAACATCTTAATCCTAAAATATACTAATAAATAGTAAAAGGAAGAATGAATAATAAATATATAACCTATATAAAGTAGTTGCTGGGGAAGGGACTTAACAATGACATTACTCTTATTCTGGGCATCTACTACTTCTCTAAAGACTACCGCAAAACAAATGCTGAGAGAGGTTTTTGTTTTTAGTCCCAATCATTTTTGAATTTTTTTGTTAGTTAAAACAGAATCTAATGTAGTCCTTTTGTAAAACTGAAGTGCTATAATGCTAACTTTCAAAAAGCTGAGTTATCTGTATTCGAAATCTAATAATGAATCCTTTGAAAAGGGGTTGGGGAGTTCAGGCCACAGAAAGACATTTCAATTAGTTCTTACTTTTTTTTTCTCTCTTTAATTAATATTTCGAATTTTCCTGCCTCAAGGTGACTTTGTTTTGTTCAGTTAGTTATTAAGAACTTGACAGGATATTTAAATGAAAATAAACATGTCTACTACACATTTAAGGAATAGGTAGCCCAAAATCTACTTAGAAAGATATATGTATAGATATTTAATCTAAATATATGTTTGCTTTTGAAAACCACATTATGCCTTCCAGTATTAAACTAAACAGGGAAATGAATTAAGGAACTGGATGTATTTATGAAACACCTGCTTTCTAGCTATGGTTTTGCTATTCAGGAACTAGCAGACTTTAGATTGAAGTTTCAAGTTCCTGAAACTTAATATTAGATCACAGGTATTATTTGAGATGTTCTCTAAGTCCTATGTGGCAATTCTGTAAGAATACCAACATTCTAGGATTTGCATTTTTTGTTTTAAATCTAAGTGGGTAGGTGACTAAGAGAAAAAAAATCAAAAGAGCAAGTGTGGTTCTATTATAAAATATAATAGAAATTATATAATGGTATTAAAAATGGAAACTCACATGATACATGTTTAATTGTTCTATTAACACTCTGTAGTCAGACTCTGTAGTGATAAAAGTTTCAGTCATATATAGATATATCTATATATATATGAAGGGGACAATAATAGTTTAAAATGCATATATTGTTTATTGAAACTGCATATATGGTGATTAATATAGTTATTATTACTTTTAAATATGTGTTATTCCTAAATCATAAGTAAACAAAAAGTGTTGAATTACAAGTAATTCCTCATATCAAATGTCTCTACACATTTTGAATGAATAATATCAATACCAATATTTCTAGTTTTTCTTTTTTTTAAATAAGATTTACTTATTTATGCATACAAGCTGGGGTGCAGGCCAGAGGTGCGGGACAGTGAGAGGGTTCACCAGAGACAGAGGGGGGAGCAGAACAGCAGATCGACCAAAATACACTGCTAAGGGGAGCAGCGGGCGAGGCAGGGGAGATCTGCTGCGCCATGTGGTAATCCAGCCAGGCACTGAATGTACACTGCAGCTGCCAACATCTCCACAGAACTGCGCTTAACCCATTGCGCCACTAGGGAGGCCCAATATTTCTAGCTTTGCATGTGACAAAGAATCTGTATTTCTGCATGTAAATTTACTCAATATGGGCTGGATTAATGACATTATTTCATAAGCAACTATTTATTAATATATCCATGCTGTGCTTGTTTGATATTCATAGTAGAGGAACCAGTCTCAAAAAGCATGTCAATAGAAATGGAATAACATATTTAAAAAAATAAACTTTCAACAAGTTCCATATATTCATATTTAACTTTCATCTACAATGACACAAGTTGTATTACATTTTCAAAATTCATCTTCAGTTCTCTCATCAGTAGCCAGTTTCACCAATTTATCTTAAAGAATTTATGGCATAACTAAAATTAAATCATCCTTCAAAGAAAGAAATGAAATCCGGATCCATGAGTTTCCTATGTATGGGTTTCCTTTTAATGGAAAATAAAGTCAAAGTGATCTATCAAATGACTAAGGTGTCCCTAATCACTATTTTGCAAATGCCCAACATAACAATATATTATCATTTATAATGGGCAAATTATGGAACATGGCCTAACAATCTATAGACACCATCTTCCAAACTTCTATCCTTTGTATGTGTCTTTGATTTTATCTGCCATTGAAGGCATGTTCTTCATTGCATGGAAGTAAAAAATTATTGAAAAAAATATATGTCAGACCAATAGTCCAAGCAGGCTAACAAATTCACTTCCGTAAAAAGTTACGACAAAACCAGTTTATCTTGTGCTTCCCTGGTGGAGCAAGGGTTTGAGTCTCAGCACTATGAAGCTATCAGCAGCCACTGCAGCATGAGTTCCACCCAGGCCAGGGAGCTAACCCACATGGTGCAGCAGACTTCAACTGACTCACCCACTGCTTCCTTCTACAGTGATTCAATTAATCCAATTATTCTTCTCCACATTCTGTCTCTGGTGAATACTCTCACACCCGCTCCACACACGCACCTACCCCCCAGCTCTGGTATGCATAAATAAATAAATCTTAAAAAAAAACCAACAGCTTATAGTGAAGAATTATCTAAAATTTGTTTCATATTCCAAGCACTTTGAATGGAACATTGTTCTCAAGTAACCATAATACTTTTACATAACCGTTGTCCATAATCACCTAAATAATCATGTAATTAAAAGAATAGTCTAAAATATAACACATTAGCCTTTACACAAATCACATCTAAATTATATGTATAGTGGAAAGCTGACTTTTTGTTCTTTAGTATTTTTTCAGTGAAAAAACAGTACATCAATTTATATGTTAAGGCATAAGTGACTAGCCCACAGAACATACTGCTCCATAAAACTTAAATTCCAAACCCCATTTGTTGACAATTTCATCTTTCATAGTTTTGCATGATTCAGCATTAGTTGTGTTTGTCAGCAATTAATCTGAAAAAAGTTCTTCAAACATATCAACACAATATTTAAATTGCATAAATTCTAAAAGAAATGCCAGCTATGTTATGAATTAATAAAGTTGCACTAAAAATGCTCTTTTTTAATATAGATTGGTCTTCTGTTATAAATCAGTTCCTGAATATCTCAAATTATAGTTTTATTAGATAATGGTACTTGAGTCACACGCTTTGCCATAGAAACATTTCCAGATAAACTAATATAGTCATTCACTAGTTTCTCAGTAATTATATATGATGTTTTTATTCTTAGGAAATCAAAGTGCTTCATTTTACATAGTCTTTAAAGCAGCAATGTCTATATATGAAATACTGAATATCTGCTACTGTCAGATTTTTATTTCAATACTCTTTCTTTCAAGGAATTCTTATGGTTTTTGGATGTATTTCTTTAAGCTGTGTATGTAACACCACTTACGTTTTGATGGTTTAATTGCTTCAGTAGCTAATTCATCTCAGTAAATCACACACTTTTTTATCACTTCATCACCAATTAAAGCCACAAAATAAATTTGATATATGAGAGATAATAGTTCTAAGTAAAACTAGTTTGACCTCTTTGGGTATTCATTTATTTGAAGCAACTTCCATTATCACAATTTAATATACTGCTAAAAGGAAAGGTGTGTCATGTTTTGACAAAGAAAAGAAGTGGTGAATTTTTTTTAAATGGGTAAGTTAGAGTTAAATTTTCTTCATTCCTTAACATAACATTTATCATTACAATTTGATATACTATTACTGAAGAAAGATGTATTTCTTGACAAATATTTTTGTGAATCTTTACCATCTTCAAATTAAGATTAAAAAATGTATTCCTTGGGTCTCCCTGGTGGTGCAAGGGGTTAAGTCTCAGCACTATGAAGCTATCAGCAGACAATGCAGCACAAGTTCGATCCCTGGTGAGGGCGCTAACCCACATGGCACAGCAGACCTCTCCTGTCTGCCCACTGCTCCCTTCAACAGTGTATTTCAGTCAATCTGCCTGTTCTGCTCCCCACTTTGTCTCTGGTGAATCCTCTCACACCCCCACACCTCTGGCCTACACCCCAGCTCTTGTATATATACATAAATAAATATTTTTTAAAAGTTTTCCTCAATTTATGCAACAAAGTTTAGCTATAAATTTTATTTAGCTTCAAATTAACTTCAGAGTTTAAACATTACAGATGCACAAGTGATAGTGCTTTGGAAAAGCTGATATCCCTATACCAGAGGTATCACACAGAGCAATAATTCTAAAATCAGAAGCATTTGTTCATAATAAATATTGCAAAGTTAACAGTTTAGACAATAAAGTGGTCCAAATCATAAGACTATTGGGGGTAAAGTCAGAATGTAAAATGGATAGAGTGGGGAGCCAGGGTTTGGAAAAATGGAAACATTAATACAACATTGCTATACCTGTCTCCCTTTAGGTTCAACCTGAAGCTATTAGATAGTAACATTCTCAAAGATTTTTCTACTCCCCTGTATACCTTCTACATCAAGTACTGGTCTTTAGCACTCAACTAAAAGTAGTGCTATTGATGAAAGGACATTTCAGGTTAAACATATAATTATGTAAAATGTATTTTTGGCTGCCCTTCTATACATCATATTTTTGATTATAAGACACCTATTATAAAATACATTATCAACTTAATAGTAGTTTTAGATCAAAACTTCTACCACATTTCTATACATACTGATAGAAAAATGTATCTCAAGTTCAAAGAATAAAATAGGAAAACTTGGATACTCTATCCTTGAGAAACAGATCAAAGCTTCTATTTCTCTGCATTTGCAACTCAAACATTTCTTCAAATAGAAATTAACACATATGATTTCACCTCCATAAATAGTACTGTAACCATTGCTTCTAAGACAAGAAAGGGCACTGTCAAGTTTTCCTCATACAGTTGGTCTATTCAAATAAAAAGTACAGGGTCTTTTACTTGTCTAGGAACTAAAAACAACTAGAGAAGTAATTTAAAGACGTTCTGAGAAATATGAATGTGATTCTGTTTTCTCTAATTTGGAAATACATAAATATATTTGTCTAATGATGATCTTAAAGATCAATGAATTTTTCTCCTATTGTCTTTGTAACCATTTGGAAGATTGACATTTCAAACATGGCACTAAATAAAAATGTGTGTCAAAGACTTTTCCTGGCTACAAACGTCTCAAACAAGGTCAGCCTTGTACATTTACCAACAATATAAGGGTCATTGAAAGGGCAGGATGGCATATATAATTTTCACAGTTTTAAAATATCACATAAAGCTATAATTCATAAGAAATATTCTATAAATACTGCATTATATTTGAGTCTCTGTCCCTAGGAAGCACTTTGAATGAAAGGTGGAAGAAAGTTCCGAGATATTACTGTTACCATCGTCATTCATTTGGGTTTGTCTATTCCATTACACAGTGATTAGTAATGTGGGAGCCACAGACCCATTTTTAATGATCCTCTGAGAAATGTGAAAGCATTAGCCATTTGCTGAATTGTAATCTGTTATGGATTAAAATGAGAAATTTCTGAAAAGCATCCATTCAATTACTTTAAGGTATTTTGTTTTGTTTTATCTTGATTTTTGGAAAAGGAGGGGATCATGTAAAGCAAAGATAAATATTTTTTTTCATTTTTATGCTCCATGTTTTAGGAAACCTATCCATTAATTACAGAGTAGAGTGACTTGGGGGAAAAAATGGGATAACTGCACATGATTAGCATGACTTGCTTAGCTATGCTGTTCATTCTCTGACTTTCATTGTTCAGGTCTAGAGTCAGTCATTTATTAACAACTCATACAAATCTTCAAAGGCAATGCTGAATGGGAAAGAGTATCATGCTCTGTATCTCATTGCAATTATATTTCTTACATGTAGGCCATGCACAGGATGCAGTAATTACTAGATAACATGTCATTTCATAACCTATCATATCTATTTTTGTACAAATCCAGAAACCAGTGCAACTACTTTCCCGATCAACTCAGTGCTAGACTAGAAGTTATTTCAAGAGCAGACAGATGCTGGAATAGAGAATACAGAGTTCGTAGCATCAACCCCCATAACATCTGGTACTTTCAAGTATTTTTTTTATACCCTACTCTATTTTTTCCTACTATATTTTTCTCATCCTTTATTTTTGAACTCATTCCATCATTAGGTCCACAGTCATCCTTACTGATACATTTTCCTTTAACAGTTCTGCATTAGTTCAAATACGTACTTATTTATTCATTTACTCAACAACTATTTATACCACACATATGCTGTGCAAGACCTTGCTTTAGACACCGAAGATACCACACATAGGATATATAAGCTCGTGTATTGTGCATTCTGGTGAGCAAAGACAGAATATTTAAGAATAATCTGCATTAGGTAAGGAGAAATATAGTTTCAAGGAACAATGGAACAAAACCTAGTCAGAGAGAGAGGAGATGGGGGATTCTTTCCTAAGTAGGGGATACCAGTGCTGGTTTCCTTTTAGCACATAGAGGGAATTATTTTTATGGAAGATCCATGACTTCTCATAGAAATACTAGCTTGGGAGAGAAATTATATAAGCATAGGAGAGAATATGCTTAGTGTATGCTCTAGATTCACCTCTACTCATAATACCATAAGCAAACCAGTGATCATGCCATAGGTTTGTTCCAAATATGTGACAGAATACTAGTAAGAGATCTAAATTGAAACACACTCTGAGAAACATAAATTGCATAGATGTAATATAAAATTATTCAGAGGGTCAGATAAACAACAGTATTGGAGTTTCCATAAGCAAAACATTGGTTCAACCCTCACTACAGAATTGAATCAATGAATACTGATCTAGTGAATACCACCATCACTAAGACCAGAAACCCTAGACTTGCAAACACTCCATCACATGGATATGAAACTCCCTGAATGCTTTGCCCTCCAACTGATCCAACAAATTAAATATAACTGCAATCTCTATTATCAACTTCCAATCAAAATAAGTTCTATAAGCAAATTGTTATGTCTCCTGAATACCTCTTAAAAAATAGATGAGTGAATTTAATTGTCACAAATGTGATTAGCTGCTGTATTTTAATTGTGAGGTAAGTTGGGAAAGCAGACATTAGGCATGTCTGCCCATATGATCAAAAGCAGATTATATGTTAAAAAGTGAATATTTCCAAATTATGAGTATAAGAACTGAAAACCAAAAGTCATTATAAATCTCCCTTGCAGTTCATTTTTAAAACACCTTAGAACTTCATTCTTTCTTACCTTTAGACTTAAAAATAAATTCCCACCAACATGATTCAACTATCTCATATAATGTAATGACAAAATTTTCTTACCTCTTTCTAACATCTAACTGTTCCAATCTAATATCTAACTGTTATTATACTTAGGTCCAAATTCAGGAACTCTCAATAATGCTATGATTTCACCCAACAATATAATAATCTTTCAAAGATAGGCTATAACATGTGTGTCCAAATATAAATTTTACAAACAATAGCATAATTCATATGAAAGAAATGTGAGGAAATTAATTAAAATATGTACATACAATTTGAAATAGAAGAAAGACAAAACAAGTGTTATATTCCTCATTTCTGTAACTAATCACAAATACTTAGTCAAATCTTTTTAAGTGAAATAGAACTATTTCAAGTTCTGATCACAGGAAGGATTCACCTTCCCCATCATTCTACAGGATCACTGCTGTGTGGATATTAAATATTTCTCTCCAGACAAAGACAAACTTAAAATCTATCTTGGAAAGCTTGTCACAGATTTGAGGCATACAGGAGAGGAGAGGGAGGGAGAAAAGGAGGGGAGAAAACAGGAGTGAGTAGAGGGGGGAAGGAGAAAACCAAGGACTATCATGGAGGAGTATGGGTGCTTTAGTGGTGAAAAAACTATGGTGACCACATATGAAGGGAGAAATTCTATAATGTGAAAAAACAAACACGGTTGTAAAATAATGATATTCATAAATAATAGTAATAAATGTTTCTCTTCTCATTTCTTGGGTGAAAGCCAAAATGTCATGTAAAGCTATATATAAATATGATTTAAATCATTTTTCTCTTAGAGAGAGCTAGTCAGAAGTTTCCAATGTGTGTCAGATGTACATATATTAGGAGCATGATCCTCTCATTCCTGCAACTTACCTGAAACTTCAGGTTGTACACAGGTTTTATCTTCTCAAGACCTCTGACTGTTGATGGTGGAGCTCTCTGAGCATGCCTGATTGTATGTATTAGTGGATAAACAACATCTGCATGTTGCCTGTTGAACTGGGTTCCATAGCAGGTCTGTGGTTTCTAAAAAGGCAATATTAAGAACAATAACAACAAAAAATTTGAGTAAAAAGAGTATGACTGATTTTATTCCACTTCTCTATAGGCTATTGCTATGATTCTATAACAAGACCATATAATACTGAGATCTGCCATGAATATTGTGATGACCATAGAGTCAACTAGATCCTAAAGGTCGAGCAGCAGAGAAGCTTGCTCCATAGATTAGATTATCTGTAGAATCTTTCTTTTCTCAGTCCCACTCAGGAATGCAGGTCAGTTGATAGTGAGTAAAGACCACTTATGCTACTGGGGTCCTCTGAAATCCAAGGTACTCACTAAGGAAAGTGGCTCTATCTCAGTAGCAGATAAGCACATATAACTTAGGCTTAACTTTAGATGAGACATACGAACATCCCCATGAACTCTAGACTCCTCGTTAAGGCAGTAGTCTTCAGAATTTCTAACCATTTACTTCTGATCTCATGACATGTATACATATAATCAGATAACTGATTTTCTAAATTACAAACGTCAATAGAACTACCAGTTAATTAATATGATCAGTGCAGTATGGGACTTAGACTTCACATTAGCATCTGGGGTCGAGGGCAGTTGTGGGGTTTTACATCTATTTTTCATAGGCACAGTTTTGTGAAGAAATAATAAGAACCATTTAGGTGGATTTGATATACCATATTAAATCCAAAATTTCTGAAAAAAGTACTCACTGTAAATTTTGCTGCTTCCTTAGTTTACCATACAAAAATCAATTCATACAAGTATTCACCAAGTTTTTCCTCATTTTAAATTAGCAAAATGTTGTAACGGGAAGTGGTAGAGATTGTTTCCTTCTAGATTTGCTTATGGTAGTGAGTTCTGAAACATATTTGACCTGGAATTGATTTCTAGTTACAGCTCAGGAGAAGGCAAGTTCCTAGTAGAGTTGAGGGATTTCTTTATCAATAGGGCTGCTTTCAATAGGAATGCTGACTGGCCATTCCTAGTGTTTAGTTCAAAGTCTGAATCAATGCGTGGAGCTGATCAATCTGAATTGTGATGCCTAGGTCTACCAATCATAATCTCATTATAAAGAGAATGAGAAAGAAAATATCTGGCATTAAAAGGGTCAGATGCTGGTAGCAAAAAAGAAAAGAAAAAAAAGGAACATGAACACTAAAGAATCTCCTGTTAAAGGTGAGCTTAAAGCAGTAGACATGGTGTAGAGGCAACACAAAAGACCTATGAACTTCCTAAAGTAGTTGATAATTTACAATCAGGGATTTAAGAATTTATATTTATCCTTTTTATTTGTTTGATTTTTATTTTTTTAATACTATATATATAGTATATATATATAATATATATATAATATATAATATATAATATAATATATATATATATATATATATATATATATATATATTTTACATTTTGTATTCCCCTTGAACCCACCACCAATTCACCCGTGATCCATCTCCGTGGTCCCTTGTGTCCTTTTCTATTCCATTTTGTGCCCTTATCCTCCCCCTCCCCCCACCCCCCCAAGTGTCTCTCTCCTATTTGGTTTCCCTATAGTCCTGTCATAAGTGAAATCATTCGATATTTTTCTCTTTCTTTCTGGCTTGTTTCACTGAGTATGATCCTCTCTAATTCCATCCATATCGCTGAAAATTGCATGTGTTTATCTTCTTTGAATACTGAATAGTATTCCATTGTGTATGTGTACCACATCTTCTTGATCCAGTCATCTATTTTTGGACATCTGGGTTGCTTCCATACCTTTGCTATTGTGAACAGTGCCGCAATGAACATACGAGTGCATGTTTCCTTTTGAATTAGTGTTTTTGTGTCCTTTGGGTAGATTTCCAAATGTGGTATTGCTGGGTCGTATGGAAGCTCCATGTTGAGCAGTTTGAGGAATCGCCATACAGCTTTCCATAGTGGTTGGACCAATTCACATTCCCACCAGCAGTGTAGAAGAGTTCCTTTTTCTCCATATCCTTTCCAGCATTTGTTGTTGCCTATATTTTTAATGTGTGCCATCCTCACAGGTGTGAGGTGGTA
>PVIJ01024823.1:0-11644 GCA_004024925.1 Scalopus aquaticus
TGGGCAGAAATGATGGCTGCCCCGGATGCCTGCAGGGATGGCGCTGATAAAGCCTCCTTTCAGGCGGGGGGGCTCATCTGCAAGGATTGCTCCCTGTTACTGACGAGAAAGTGAAAGGAGACGGAGATTCCAGGATGGGCTCAATCTCCTTGTCTTTACCTGATAAAGATACCTCAGGCCTGGTACCTGCCTGAGTCTGTTCTGTGACCTAAGCATTGGTACAGCTGGGCTCATGGTTATGCTAATTCCGTCTCCCCCCCACCTCCTTGTGGGGGTCTGGTTCTAACCTTATTTTAAGTTATATTTCCGCCATCAAAAGCATATTGAGAGGAAGAGAAATAAAGGAGGAAGGAAGGCAAACAGGATTTGGTGTGGTCAGAAAACTGAAGACAAAAATGGAGGGTATGAAAAGAACTGCACATAAAGTCACAGGCTGGATGCAGCTCCCAAAAAATCACCCTGGAATGAGCCACTTCAGGGGGAGATAGAATTCTAACATGAAGATAATATATTTTTTACATTGTTACTAAGCAGCGTTATTGGAGAGATAGTCATACAACCTATAGTAACTCCACATTTTTCATTAAATGAAGGGGGGAAAGTGCAAATACTTACTTGAAAGGTTTTCAGAGACAACATGTGTTGTAGTGACAGGGAAAAAATGTCAGCACCTCAACCTGTGGGGGTGGAGAAGGAACTGGGCAGCTCGTTGCCACGGGGTACTGTTAATGCCAACATCTTTATGAACTGGCTCTACCTGCTGGGTCTGGTTGCACCTATGTGAGGGGAGAAACTTCAACAACCTCTTAGGCTCAGGAGAGACTCACTCACAACACAGTGGAAACGGGGTCAGGCTAAGGTGTAAGACCTTCGAGGGGGGCTAGGGAGCAGGGATCACCGCCCATATATGCTCTAATACAAAGAGCTTCCGTGCTCCCTACGCATCAGTTAAAAGTACCTGCAAGCTCAAACTGTAGAGCAGAAGCGGACCCCCTGCACTTGGAAATCCTCCTCAAATGCACTGGGAGCAGAGGGAAGTACCCCCAGGAAAGAGGGGATTAAGAAAATGTTCTCTGCACCAGTTCTTTTCTCCTCTGTGTTTTCCTTGAAGCCTACAACACCCAAACATACATCAGTACTATACAACAGCTGCTATCTGCAGTCCCAATAAATTAAAAAAAAAAAAAAAAGAAAAAGAAAGAAAACACACTTTGGCATTCTGCCTCTAATGCAGCATAAAAGTAAGTGGACTGCATGGCAGTGGATATCAGGAAATCTGTACCTAATATGATGTGTGCCTGGAGTTTTTCAGCAAGCTTTCAATAAATGGGAAATTCTGAGAACCAACCAAGCCAGCAGGAGGAAAGGAGCTTTATATTATCTCAATTAATTGTCATAAAAATATAATTTCAAACAGATGGTGTCCAAAAGCCCAACCAAACCTTTTAAACCTCTCACACTCCCTAAACTCAAAGATTCCTGGTTGCTTGCATTACATGTTGGCGTCTCTGCTTCCCAAGGCTTGAACCCATAGTAAAAATATGAAAAATACATGTCTGGTTCAGGAGAACAGTTTAAAAATATTCACTGCCTCCCCCACCCCCCAAAGCCTACGGCCAAATGTAGTAAAGTTTTTTTAAATTCTCACAAATATCAACACACAAGCTAATTTATTACAAGCTTTCAGTACTGTATAATGTAGTGATTCTTCCTTTACTGAAGATAGGACTTTTCCTTTCCAAAACCCCAAATATTAACACAATCTTGAACAACTCTGAAGATTTCAGCTCTGACCCAATAACTGTTATTTCTCTCAGAATGAACTTACACTGTGCGGCTGGAAATCAAGACCATTAGTCCATATAAGTACTTTCCTAATGTTACAAGGCAGCCCCCGATACAAAATGGGGTGCCTGACTGTGGGTCCTCACCCGTGAGCTTAAAAGGGACTTATAAGACTCAATTGCAGGCACACACAATAAAATTAATAAAGGGTTTATTTACAAAAGGAAGGGAAATAAAAAAACAACTCAAGGGGAAAAAAAGAATATATTGGTGAATGCATCCTATCAGTTCTGCTGAGTTAGAATCCCAATGGTGCACCGAAATCCAGCGAAAAGCCAAGAGACGCGCCCCCTAAAGCACACATATCTTGTTATACACCAAACATGGCTGCTTAACTCCACCCTCAGTTCCCAGCATCCTTCGGCGATGATGGCATTATGAGATTCATAGTCTTAGGTGTCTTGGATCTCTCTGGTTTGAGGTGGGGGTGGGGTCCCTAAAAATCTATCTGCGGAGTTTGTTCAGACCGTCCTTTCTCCCCCAACATTAATACAACAAATAAAAAGGTTAAAAAATGCTGGACCACAAAGTTAATTAAAGACATTATTAGAAGACTCGGTCCTATTACCATGTGCATTAGAAGAATTTTCAATTCACAACTGGGAGTACAATGAGGATATAGTAATTTAGTTTTTTTCTTTTCAAGAAGACTATTAATCTTGTATTTATTCTAACCTCAGAAAATGAAATTTTGGATTAAGAGGCAGAAAATAGAAGGGAGGGAAAAAGGGAACAGGAAAATTCAGCAAGTCTTGGCCATTTTAGTTTAAATTGAAAATCAAATGAACAAAGCCAACTAACTTTACATAATATTCAGTTACCCACAGTAATGTTCAGACCTTTTCAGTTCTTTTACTACAATGAAGTACGAATGGGATCTCATTCTCCTTGAAACACAACTATAGTTCCTTGACTTCTCAGACTCTGATTAACACTGACTTTTAAATCTACTTTTTTCCCCTTTTCTGGATAAAGTTTGAGCCAGATGTTCTTAAAAAAAAAAAAAATGCTGGGTCTTGGCAAAAAATCAAATAGGAAATAGAAAAATCAGGCAAGAAAACTATTGAGACTATTGAGACCTTTCCAAGCTTGATACAGAACAGAGTTAAGCACACATGCATACACATTTACACTAGTCGGCTCTGCCACCAGTAACTGTGACTGACACCTTGTCCAAGTCTCTGAATCTCATTTGCCCACATTAATGCTGATGGAATTCAACTAGATCAATTTTCAAACTATATTCTATTGATACCTGGGGTTCTCAATTTACTACTGGCAACTGACAACACTGAAGATTTAAGTGGCCTAAGAGCCCATCTCTGCCCTCTAAGAAAGGTACTTACCCTCCACCTTATTTTTTTTCTTGGGGGGGCAGTGAAGGGGTAGGGAAAATTGACAGACTGTTCCAATGAAAAGTGGAAGCACTGAGAGCTGTGTTAAGTTTCTGGTCAAGTAAAGGAGATGCAATAGCTTCACATTTACACAGGTTGTGCACACACATGCACCAATTTTACTGCCTTAGGCAAAATCTGGTTTCATATATTCATGCTGACCTTCTGTATCTCTGTTCACACAGCTGAAAGAACAAGAGTCAAGTACTCCAGAAAACAAAACTGCCAAGTGGTACTCCCTAAAATGGATAAATGTGTGAAGCCCAAGGCCCACCCAAAAAAAAGCAGCTTAGGAGACTTTTTACATACCAGAATGTTTCTTCACACTTAGGGTTGTCAGATTTAATAAAATATAAGATGCATATTACTAAGTGAAGAAGTCAATCCGTAAAGGCTATTTAATGTATGATCTCAACTAATGAAAAGCTGGAAAAGTCAAAACTATTGAGACAAAAGTGAGGGAGAAAGGTGGGCAGAAATGAGCAGAGATCAGAGGATTTTTAGGACTGTGTAACTACTCTGTATGACACTATAATGGTAAATAAACATCTTTACATTTTTGTCAAAACCTATGTATTATACAATACCAAGAGTGAACCCTAATGTAAACTAAGGAGCCTTGATGATGCATCAGGCAAGGTAAGCGCAATAATTTTAAGAATGTTCTACTCTGGTGAGGGGTATAGACAGCAGAGGGGGCTGTGCAAATATAAAGGCAGAGCGTATGTGGGAAATCAGTATCTTCTGTTCAACTTTTCTGTGAACCTGCTCTAAAAAAAAAAATTAGACTGAGTTATTCTACTCACTATGATGATGGTCAAGAATTACTAAGATTTATACACAGTACTTCACTGTGTATACAACATATATACATCATCACAATGATTTTCATTTGTAAAGCAGAGAGGTTAGCTGTCATTTTAGTCATTAAAAAAAATGTATATATTAACATCAGTCCAAACTCAGAGAGCTACTAAGTAAAACTAACAGTTAAGCATTTTGAATCAAAATTCAGCATACCACTTCCTCATTATTAATTCCTTCATTCTCTGTAAGGCAGTCAGAGAAACTGAAACAAGATAGGTCTTAAAACCAAATATACCTAGATCCAAAACACCTGTTTCTTTTTATTAAATGACTCTATACAGGTTCATTCATTTATTCATCCTTCTATCCACTCAGGGAGAAAGAAAATCTTATTAATTTGGTATTTCTTGGGCCAGTTTCCTCATATATAAATGAGAATAGCACCATATAAACAAGTTATACCCACAATATTAGAATCTCTACAAATAAGACAAGAAATAGAAAATACAGGCTATGTATGTTCACAGAAAAATCCAAATGTCCATTAACTATTAAAAAATGGTCAACCTCACCAGTTACCAAGGAAATTAAAACATCATTCCTACCAAATTTTTTAATGAAAAAAATTCACTCATAGTACCGATTCCCGTAAAATTGTCAAGTATTAGCAAGAATACAAGAAAAAGACAGCTCTTGGCACTGCTGGGGAAGTGCAGCCACTCTAGAGAGCAATTTGGCAGCAATCTAGCCAAAGCGGAAAACGTAAACCCCTCTGACCTGGCAAACGCCTCCTGAGAAACTGACCCTGGAGACATTGTGGCACATGTGCTTCCTTACTTTACTCTGTCCTGTCCTGGTCATTAAATGGTCCAATATGACAGGTTCTAGTATTTAATTGGTCCTCAATAAATGGTGAATATCTTCAATTAACCCTGAAATGCCTACTAAGGCTTCTCATTCTGGAAACGAAACCACAGACCTTGGAAAGCTCCCTCTTGGGCAGAGACGCGCACTCTGACCTGGAGATGTGCGTGACAGCACTGAGTCTAGGGGAAAAGGGGCCAGGGACAGCCGGCTATGAACTGAGTTGATCCATGTACTTTTGGCCAAGTAGACAAGAAGAGAGGGAGCTGCAGACATAATAAGTGTTCCCAAAAGCACTGAGATGCAAAGGGAAAGTGCAATTTTAGAAAGCTCTACGTACTTATAGTAGGTTGAATAAATGGCCCCAGAAATACCAGGCCCTAACTCCTGAAACCTATTGTGACCATATTTGGGGAAAGTGTCTTTGCAGATGTGCTTAAATTAAGGATTCTGAGATGAGGATGCAATCCTGGATTATCCAGATGGACCCTAAATATCATCAAAAATGATCTTATAAAAAGAGAAGTGGTAGGAGATTTGATACAGAGAAGTCGATGTGAAGACAGAGCCGAGATCTGAAGATGCTGACCTGGGAGACCCAAGTCTCCCAAGAAATGCAGTAGTCACAGAAGCTGAAGTGCCAAGAAGAGATTCTTCTCCAAAGCCTCTGGAAGTAGCTAAGGCTGGCTAATACCTCGACTTTAGCCCACTCTGCTAATTAGAACTTTGGCCTCTATTAACTGTAAGGGAATAAATTTGTGAGTTTTAAGCCTCCAAGTGTGTGGCATTATCAGTAGTCCTAAAACACACACAGGACCTCACTGCCACTGCCCACCACGCCATGCAAGTTACTGAAACAGTACCAGTTCTTTAAAGAGCCATTCAGGTTTTCATGCAGGAGAAATCATACAATCAGATCAGTTTCACAATGTTAAACCGATTGCCAATGTTGAGAATGTACTGGTGGAGAAAGAAACTATAAGAGGAAGATATATCAGAACCAAAACTCCAAGGAACAAAGTTCTGGATCAGCAATATTGGAGGGAAAAAACATCATGATGAAAGAGACAAAAACCAAAGAAAGGGGGAGAAAAGATTTTTCAATGGAAATAGGCCATGTAGAAAATAGGAAAACTGAAATTGTATTATGTCATTAACATTCCCAAATGGAGAAGAGAGGCTGTTGTAATGACGAAGCAAGAAAGATAAACTAAAAATCAGAAAAAGCTCTTATAAATTAATAAGAGCACCTGAAATTTTAAGACAGTCAAAAAATGAGGTTGAAAATATTTTCCAGTGGGCCTCCCTGGTGGCGCAGGGGGTAAAGACACAGTGCTATCAAGCTATTGCCAGCCACTGCAACATGAGTTCCATCCCTGGCTAGGGAGCTGACCCACATGGCGCAGCAGACCTCTCCAGTCTCCCCACTACTCCCCTCAGCAGTGTACTGCAGTAGATCTACCTGTTCTGCTCCCCACTGTCTCTAGAGAATCCTCTCACCTCCCCCCCCCCAAAAAAAACACACACCTCTGGCCTATAACCCAGTTCTTATATGCATAAGTAAGTAAATCTTTAAAAAAAAATTTCCCAGAAAAGAAAAGCACAAGCAAGGAATAGAGAACTGGAGTCAAAAGGATTTTTAAATAAGATATCAAATTAATCCCAAATATCCAAGTTCTACTGAAAGAAATTCCAGTAAGAAAGAACAAAAAGAATGAAGAGGCAGAAATTGCTGAAATTTTCAATAAAATATCCCAAAGCTGACAGGACACTACAAATTGAAAGGGCCTGCTGAGTACTGAGCAGATGTTTGGGGGAGAAAACAACTGACCTCGAGCGACACTCTGAATTCTCAAGAGAACCAGGTATAAAGAAGATCTTAAAAGCTTCCAAACCAAAGTCCGAGTCACACAAAACTACAGTGTCTGTGACTGAGCAGCAAACAAGGACACTTTTCAGAGTAAAAGCAGGTGCTACTGTTTTAAGACTTAAGTTGAGGGGTATGTTCCAGACACACCCAGATGTATAATCACCCTTTCAGCAAAGGAATTCGAATCATACTGGCATTTGAAGTCTCAGCACTGCTGGAAGCTAGAAGGCTATGAATAATGCCTTCAAGTTTTGCAAATGAGTTAATCTAGAATTCTACTCCCAGCTAAATTCCTGATCAACTACAGACAGAACCAAGAAATTTTCAGACATGCAAGAACTCAGGAAAATGTACAGTCTACAAACACAGCCTGCCAGGAAATCCCTTTAAAAAGACCTCCATCACGTGTATATACAACCAACCTTGAACAACACAAAAGTTAGGGTACAATCCTCCATCCAGTCAAAAATGTGAGTATAACTTTTCCCTCCCCAAAGCTTAACTGTAATATCTTGCTGTTGATAGGAAGCCTTACCAATATCAAAAATAGTTGATCAATACATATTTTGTATGCTATATGCATTATATGCTGTACTCTTACCATAAAGCAACTTTGAGAAAAGAAAATGTTATTAAAATCATAAGGAAAAGAAAATACATTTACTGTTCTACACTGTATCAACAACGAATTCACGTCTTCTGTTGACAAGATGAAGTGCCTGTCAGTACCCACATCAATACTGCCTCATGATACAAACCACGGAGATGTATTACTAACATTAGGCGTCAACAATGAAAATCTGTGAAAAAAAACTGTTATCTACTTATAAGTATAGCGATTCATCAATTGATAATTTGTTGGGGAAAAATCCATGTGCAAGTGTGATGTCGTTTTAGAGTTGATCTAAGAGTGGGGTCCTTGGATTTACTCTGGGAAAGGTTTCACCAGAGCTCCCCTTCGGCGGCGCGCAGTGAGTTTCTCCACGAGACACTTCGTTATATTTAAAGGAAGAGGCTTATTAGGAAAAGGGACAGAAAGGTAAAGGACACTTGCATAGACACAAGCGGGCAGGAAGAGCTGCCCCGTCGTGGGGGTGGGTTACGGTTTTATCCTCCTCTTTCAGTTGGGAGGGGCTCTTCCTCTTGGATGGCTTATCTGTTGTTGATTCCAATAACCAGAACCTGAAATGGAACCAGAAATTCCACAATGGCTCAACCTCTGTATCTCTGCCCTTTGCTCAGCCTTAGGCACTGGCTGCCTAAGGATTTCTGGTCATTACTGGTTTGATGGTTACGCTGATTCATTCTACCCAGCCTCCTGGTGCGAGCCAGGTTCTAGTCCTGCGATGCCTCTTTCATTGAGTCCCATCTCCTCCATCAAGTGGACCTGAGCAATTCAAGCCCAAGTTATCCCAGGGTCAGCTATATTCCTTTGATAAATACTCTATAATTTTTTAAAAAATAAAGCTATAACTAGTCTAAATTTTGTAATCTATTTTATAAGAGTTAGTAAAATGCTGATTCCAAAGCCTGATATACCACATAGGATAGCCTCTCCAGCTAATATGAGGAAAAAAACCCTAAAACATCAGCACATCTAACCCAATAAGGTTAAAAAGGTAACACCATAATTAAGCAGAGCTCACTCCACAAGATGGCTCGCTGCCAGGACTTGGGGCATTTCCCAACACCAGCAATCAGCTCCCACACCAGCACCCCCAGGGTTCGCGCAGATTCCACAGGTTAAGGACCCCACCCCACAAGACTGACTCCCACCTCAAACACCAAGAGCAAGTCTCCAGCCTGCTAAAAACAAGGGCCTCTTGCAAGACCCCTCCTCAGGTCCAACAATTTGCTACAACTGGTGACAGAACTCAGGAACCCATTTATATTCTCAGGTTTATTACAAAGGAAACAACTCAGGAACAGCCAGTGGCAAGGATGCACAGGGTAAGGGGTGGGGTGTGGGGACACAGCTTCCAAGCCCTCTCCAGGTGCACCGCCCTCCCAGCACCTGAGTGTGCGCCGACCCACCTGGAAGCTTATTCGATCTCAGCTGTCCAAGAGTCTTTACAGGCTTCAATCTCCGTGGCCCCCCACCCCCACCCCTTTACTGGAGGGTCAGTTGGTGGGACTTGGTCTTTTATGGGGCCCAGTGACACTCTGAGGCTACCTAGGGAACCCATCCTAAGTCTCTTCATTAGCATAAGCTCCAAAGTGATCCAAAGGAGCTCCTTTTGAATAAGAAAAGACACTCCCATCACTTAAATTCCACAGGATTTATGAACTCAGTGCCAAGAGTGAAAACAAAGAACAAAGATGCTACTAGTGTGCAGAATACCACGGGACATTGCTATCACTCCATATTCACAAGTAAGAAGGGAAAGTGATCATGTTAGTAAATGTTATTTTTCAAGTATTTAAGAAAAATAACCTCAATTATTAACTTTAAAAGGAACTTCTCACTCAGAAACAAAAGAAAACTTTTTAAACTTTGGTTTCAGTTTTAAAATGTTTGATTTCACAATTCATTAAAAAAGTTCAGATGTATAAGATGCAAAATAAATAGAAAGGCAGCTTTCAATTGCAAAAGATTGAGTCATTCAAACTCCACTGTGGAAGCATACTGCATGCATGCTCTCCAATTTTAGGCCCAGTTTTAACTATAATAAATCCAAGTTCTGGGTTTTATATCAGATCTGCATACTTAAGACATTGGTGGTAAAATTTTAAGGCTGATAATTTCAAGTTACTCATACTTGAATGTAGTTTTCACTGTTAGAAATATACAATGCTAACTGCTAAAAAAGACAGTCCTTAAAGATTTTTTTTTCCAGTGCTCATAAATGTGTGATCAATTCATGCTAATTCCTTCCTTGAAGTCACTCTTCAAATTACACTATCTACACACTGAGTTCCCTCATCACAGCCTTCTATACTTGGCCATCTGTCCTTTCTGGACATACCCAGCACAATGATTCCAGCAGTAACTGCTACTGTCACAGCTACCATGCGAGCAATAATACCAGCCCGTGAACCCTGCATTGAAAATACAGGTAGTTTTCCATCAATATAGTTGATTAAAGTTTAACACAATCAATTTACTATGAGGTCCTTTTTTTTTTTTTTTTTGGAGTGGAACAAAGATTCATTTTTAACATCTTTCTTATTTTGAGAAAGATGTTAAAAATGAATCTTTGTCCACATCATTCTGAGTTTTCAGGGAAGAATTTTATACCAACCTAGTAGCAGTAACATCATTCTCATTCAGAATCTATAATATCTTTTAGATCCAGTTGATAACAAGCTGCGATTACCTCCATGAGCTCAGCCTTCAAACTCTCCTCATCAAAAGGTTTTTCTCTCGCTTTGTGTTCATTCACGGTGACCCAGCAGATCCTCCCCCACTTGCAGCTGGTTACCTCCATGTCCCATCAGCTCTACCCCAGTGTTCACCTATCAGTCACTGCCTGGCTACGCTACTCAAAGCAGTGAAGGTCACAGCGCCCCCATCATTACTCTGGATGCACACACACACCCCATTCTGCTCTTCTCCCCAAACTTTGAGCCAGACATTTCTGTCTTCAGCACTAAACACTAGCCAGTTTTGAGTAGATGGCAGAATTGTGCGCACCAACTGAAGTATACTCAATGCAGTCTGTGGTCAGTTATAGTCAAAGAATGTCTCTGTGCAAACCTATTTAACTTAATAAAAGTTATTTATCAAAATCAACAGCAAAGGTCATACTGGAAGGTAATTTCATTAAAGTCAGGGCTGGACAAAGAAGCCCGCCTGTGGACCTGCTCACTGGACACTGTTACCACGAGCTACATACAGCTGCAGAAGGCACCTGAAATGTGCCTGTCCACACTGAGGTGTGAATTGTAAATTATACGAAATCGCAAAGATTTGGTGGTGGTTAAAACAAAACTGAATCAAGTAAACTTAAAGATCTGGTTTATTAAACACATAAAATGTATAGAAGAAAATATAGGCAAAACTCTACATGACATACATCTCAGCAAAATCTTGAAAGACACATCCCTCAAAGCGAAGGAAGTGAAAGACAATATAAACAGATGGGATTATATCAAAATAAAAAGCTTCTGTACAGCAAAAGAGACATTAACCAAAACTAACAGACACCCTACAAACTGGGAAAAGATCTTTGCACACAATTCATCTGATAAAGGACTGATAACAAAAATTTACAAGGAACTCACACAACTCAACAAAAAAAAAAGCCAATAACCCAATCAAAAAATGAGCAGAAGAGCTCAAAAGGCACTTCTCCAAAGAAGAAAAGCAAATGGCCAACAGATACATGAAAAAATGCTCAACATCACTTATAATCAAGGAAATGCAAATCAAAACCACTATAGATACCACCTCACACCTGTGAGGATGGCACACATTAAAAATACAGGCAACAACAAATGCTGGAAAGGATGTGGAGAAAAAGGAACTCTTCTATACTGCTGGTGGGAATGTGAACTGGTCCAACCACTATGGAAAGCTGTATGGCGATTCCTCAAACTGCTAAACATGGAGCTTCCATACGACCCAGCAATCCCACTTTTGGGATTTTACCCAAAGGATACAAAAACACTAATCCAAAAGGATACATGCACCCGTATGTTCATTGCGGCACTGTTCACAATAGCAAGGTATGGAAGCAACCCAGATGTCCAAAAATAGATGACTGGATCAAGAAGATGTGGTACATATACACAATGGAATACTATTCAGCATGGAAAGAAGATAAACACATGCAATTTGCAGCGACATGGATGGAATTAGAGGGGATCATACTCAGTGAAATAAGCCAGAAAGAAAGAGAAAAATATCGAATGGTTTCACTTA
>PVIJ01024824.1:0-11638 GCA_004024925.1 Scalopus aquaticus
GGATGAAGTGTCCTCTTGCTGGTACTAATAAAAGATTTCTACTTAACACAATTAAGAACACACTACCTTCCCATAAAGAGCAAGACCACGAACAAAGAGAAGGCAGCAAGGAACCCACAAAAAGCCAGAACCAGAAAGAAGAAAACCGGAAGAAGCACAGAGCCCACCCTTATAAGCACAGCTTCCAGGCCAGAGACACGGCCAGTGCTTCCCCGCCCAGGAAGCAGAGCAGCCAGGAGAAGTATGAGAAGCGACCAAACAAGCGATGAGGCAGGGACAAAGAATAAGCCAGATTTGTCACTGGCAACTAGTGTTGGGAACTTGGGGGTGGGTAGAAAAAGTTACTGAGGGCAGACCTTGAGCTGGCAGATCTAACACCTAAGAGTGATTTTTAAAAGTAGGTCCTTTGTTGTGAAAAACAGAAAATGATCTAGAGATTCTTCAGGGAAATTATTGCAAAAGGCCCTGCTCTGAAGATGTCTTGGCAAGTTTAAGCTACTTAAGCAGTGTAGTCTACTTATGTATTGCTCTAATTCTATCTTGTTTGGAAGTTAGTTTCAAAATCTACAACTTAAAAGTTTTCAGAGATTGTTAAAGCTAGTCCAATTTTTGTGTGTGCGGTGATTGTGGTCATTTCTCAAATTTTCTAAAAAAATGAAATAAGTCCTTGCAAATCCTATACTTTTTTTGTGTGACAAATTAAAATTGTGGAGATCATCTGGCTGATGACCATATATATGAACAGTTCTAGATCTTAGAGGACCAAGACTCTGATAACTGCATATGTTTTACTTTACATGAACAATGTAGGAAATTTTCAAAATGGCTTGACTTTAGCGTTCGAAGTTAGTACCAATAACCAGAGGTTAAAAAATTGGCTTTATTGTTTCCTTATGTTTTGTCAAACTCATTCCTGAGATAGAATAATTTTTCTGTATTTAAGTTTTTGGAGAATATGTAAGTTTTAAGTGGTGCTTTAAAAAGAACCTTCAAAGGTTAGACTTAACATAATTACTTCAGTGATATCTCTTACTTAGCTAAAGACCTATGATACCACTCTAAGTATAGTTGTTTCAAAAATCTTAATTTTAAATAAAGGTGTGTTTACAATGCCCTGTTCTTGTTTTCATTATCGGTGTGAAGCTGTTTTAGCATACAACTATAAAACTTTCAAATCTGTGTTCCTCCTTTCTCACTCAATGTCAGCAAGCACTCTCTTCCCCAGTCCACAAAAGGAAGAAGAATCTGTCTTTCTGTCTTCCCCTTCCCAAATTTTCCAAAGCCTCTGAGCTTATGCCTGGCTGCTCGCAGATAATCACTTGCCACAGCCCTGCTCCCTGCTTCCTGGCAGCCAAGAAAAGCCCTTTCTAAATGCTAGAAAGGAGCACATCCGAAAAGTTAGCTTCAGGGTATTTAGAGAAAAAACCAAAACAGAGCATGTATGCTCCCCGCACCAAGCCGCTCTGCCACCCTCAGCCTTCTCTGAGCTGAGAGCTCAGGAGTGACAAACCCCAGCCATTCCCCCGTGATCCAGCCCTTCAACCCAGTACCCCAGGGCCTCATCTTATGGCTTGGTAACAACACACATTCCTTTTAAATACACAAAAGGAATAATTTGGTTCATGGGACTTTATCCAAATCTAGTTACACATAAGCCTATATTATGGATGCTAAATTTGAAATATTTTGTATTTAAATATCAATTAGTAATAGCATAGAGTCATGTAGTTTTTTTTTAATTTTTGTTATAAGTAATATCAAGTTGAATTATGTCATTTGTCTATGCTCCATATTTAGAGCAAGCTGGCAAGTTCATTAAAAGGGGATAATTATGAGAGCTTTAGTCTTTAACCACAGCTTACTTACATAGTTGTGTTAAATAAAGAGTGATTGTTCTACAAGATCATTTTTCCTTTAAAAAACACTGTTCCACTTCTGAAAATCTTATTAGAATCTTTACAGCTTTTATCAGGAAAAGCCCTGGTTTCCTGTGGATAAATATCAAGAGCAAATTATCCAGTATTATCTTATGTCTATACTGTAGATTTAGGGGAAAGGTTGGTTCTGAACTATAATACAATCCAGCTACCTCCTCCTATGATTACTATACGTGGCCAGCTCAGAGATTCCGTCTGCCCCATGTTACCGTCCACTCTCCACTGTAACTATTTAGAGACCACAAAACCTGAGAGAAGTTAAGAGAAGCTGAATTTTAGTCCTACTTCTGCTCTTGGCTGGCTTCAGGGCCTTACCTGGACTGCATCTTCATCATCTACAAACTAAGATAATTTGAACTAAATCCCTGATTTTGAAATATGTAGAAATAGAAGTTCCTAAGTTTAAGGAACTGCATTTCATGTTTCCACTACAAAACAAGACTTAAACACAGGTACAACTTAGGAGAATTCATTTCCTGTCTCACTTCATTTTTAAAAAGTGTCTCAGAAAAGCAAATGATGATCTGTGGTCTGTCCCATATTCAGTCACCTGTTAGTAGCTAGTCTCTCTGAACAGCCCATACATGAAGGGAGAAGGAGCCAGGGTGGGTGGATTTACTTGGCATTGGCTGAGTATGAAAATATGAAAGGATGTTGCCTTGGTTCTGATTCTGGAAGGTGGCTGTGGATTTTTTTTAAGTTCCCTCTGATTTATCTCTTTATTTATTTTGGCATATCTGCCTCAAATCTACTAGTAGAATTTATCATTTTATCATTATTGATGTGACTTTGAATCTTACTTACATTTTTATAATATAGTTAAATAATATTTGTCACTTAGAAATCATGCCATTGTCTTTAGATCATAAAGAGTAGCTGGTAGGTAATTCATGCTTGTTTAATAGATATTATATGAGGTGAATTCCTGAAAAATGAAACATTATCACTTTCCTAAAGAGAGTTTGATCCATAAGTTCTCATCACAAGGTTTTGGTGAGCTATACTGAAGTTATATAGACAATAACCTTTATTTTCTATCACCTCTGGGTCAAATACTGTTAAGTCTTTCCCCCATTCCCAGTTTTTGTGATCTATATTTGATATCTGTAAGTTTAAAGTGTACACTGCTGAGAATGGCCCATATTTGGCAACCACAAATGCAAGTATGTGGAGAAAAATGACCCTCTTACATTGCTTGTGGGAATGCAAACTGGTCCAGCCACCATGGAAAGCTATGTGGAGGATCCTTAAAACACTAAAAATGGATCTACCTCATGATCAAGCAATTCCACCCTTAAGAATATACCCAAAGGACACAAAAACACTTATTTAAAGAGAAACCTAAACTCCTCTGTTTACTGTAGCACTACTTACAATACCTAAGATATGGAAGCAACCTAAATGCCCCAAAACAGACAAATGGATCAAGAAGATGTGGCATATATACACAATGGAATACTACTCAACAATCAAAAAGATAAACTCATGCCATTGCGGCAACGTGGATGGAACTGGAAGGGATTATGCTAAGCGAAATAAATCAGAAGGAAAAAGAAAAATATCGGATGGTATCACTTATAGGGGGAATATAGGGAAACCAAACAAAGGATCAGGAAAAACAAAACTTGCAGGCAAACCAAGTATCTGAGGCATACAGGAGAGGAGGGGTAGGCAGAGGGGTCAAAACAGGAGCGGGAAGAGCGCAAGGGACTATGGTGATGGTCTTAGGTACCATGGTGTTGTGAGAATTACGGGGACTACATGAGAAGAGAAACCAAATATTGTACAAAAATGAACAACAATATAAGAAAAAAGGTTTAAGGTGTACATTGTGATGATTTGGTGTAAATGTTTATTGCCAAATGATTATTTCAGTAAAATTAGTTAATACATCCATCATCTCAGTTTCCATTTTTTAAGTGTGGAACAAGAACACTTAAGATAAGCCTTTTACCTTCTTCTATATAGTCACCTCAACACTATGAAGGTGCTATTACTCCCATTTTACAATTAAGGAAACTGAGGAGAGGTTGAAACATTTTCCCAAGGTCATGGAGCTAAGGAGTGATAGAAATGCTATCTGAAGCCAGGACTGTTTGCATCTTTTTCTCTACCCTGTGCCTAACTTGATCCAAACTCACCTCCCTCAAAACACAGAACTGGGATGTCTCAATAAATACATGGCCCAAGGATTCACAAAGAACATTTATTTGTAGCCAATGCATTTCAAAGGTTAAAATGTACTCCCAGCAACCTGAATGCAGATGTCAGGTCCAAGAAATATTTGTACTGGAGAAGTGTTTCTCTATGGACCAGTTTAGAAAGCCATTTATATCTAAGAGAAAAACTCCTATAATTCTGTGTTAAATGCTTAAATGGCATCTGATGGACTACATCTAGGGGAAGCTAAACTCAACAGAAGGAAATATTTTAGGTTATTTCACCTTTAACTTCTTTTCTATTCACAAGAATTGCAAGATTTGGCCCTGGAAATCTGACAGTAGAACTGAGGCTACCAAGAGTGGTGGGGGAAGAGCCACAGTGGAGAGGGGGCAGGGAGCACAGCGTGCTATGGTGAAGGGTTATGAGTGTTTCCGTGGTGGGTGTCGAAACAACACCTGAGGGGTAGACTCTATATCTCTAAATCAAACAACGCTGTAAACCAATGTTACTGCAATTAAAAAAATAGTAATAAAATTAATTGAAGTTAATTATAGAAAAAAAAAGCCTTAGGGTCAAGACCTCTTTGGTAATATAAATAATATCCTATAATCCAAGGAAAATTCCTGATCTCTACCTCTGCCACCTTAGAAAGGTGTGTCAACAGCTTGATTGAGCCTTGCTCCATGGCTCATCTAACTCTAGGTAATGAGAAGGGCAGTTTGCCAAGGGAAACTTGTGCTCAGTTTGGAAAAGATTGCCAAGAAGCATACACTCATACCCACAGGAGTACATAAAGAAGTAAGACAAGTAGTTGAAACAAGTAGTTGATTAATCTACGTTCAACTGTCAGGACAATATAAAAAAATTCAGAGGAATTTTATAAATAATTTTTATTTGGGTTTTCATGCTATAAATTTCGATGGAAGGTCCTGGACATTATCATGAAAAATTTAACAGTAAATATAGATTTAGCTATTTCTCCATCTATCTAACCCTGTAATTTTCACCTTTGGTGTTTATAACATAAAAACTCCCTCCATGAGCCCTTTTGGTGGCGCAGTGGGTTAAGCGCAGCACTATGAAGCTATCCAGAGCCACTGCAGCACGAGTTTGATACCGGCCGGGGGGCTTCCCACATGGCGCAGCAGCCCTCTGCTGCCTTGCCCGCTGTTCCTCTCAGCAGTGTACCTCAGTCCATCTGCCTGTTCTGCTCCCCTCTCTGTCTCTGCTGAATCCTCTTACCACCCTACACCTCTGGTCTACACCCAGCTTGTATGCATAAATAAATAAATCTTTAAAAAAAAAAAAACAAACTCCCTCCATGAGACATGCATTCCAGATATTACATCTCTTATGAAATACCTAAGGAAGAGACTTTTTCACCAGAGAAACATAGCCTGCCCTTAACAGGGGCCCCCTCTTTTTCCCAAATTTTTTTTGTCATTAATTTCTGAGGTGTAGTTTCCTCAGAATAAACTAGTATATGCTGTCCTATTATAAGTTTCTATTTACTACGAATTACAGATACATTGTTCTGATAGATAGTCCTCCAAAGGTCAATGCCAATTTACAAAAGAAAAACTGAAGACTGAATTTTAACCCTGATTCCCACAGGAAGAATATTCACTCATTCATTCACTCACTCACTCATTCAGTAAACACAGAACCAGCCACATCTGACAAGCACACACTGGACCCAGACTGGCACAGTTTAACTCCTGTCTCAAAACCTAGGCCATGTTCATGGCTCCCAAATTTAAAGGTATAGAGTATTTGCTTCCTGAAACATTTTTGGCCCTGCCTGCAGGAAAGTATTCTAATCTCCATATTTGAGAAAGATTTGGGTTGTTGATTGACACAAAAACAGCATAAACACTCATTTTCAAATTTTTAAGTCAAAATTTTCATTTTGATAAGTTCTAAAAATATATATAATATACCTTATAAATATGTGTGTGAATCTCAAAAATAGTAAACCCAGAATGATATAATATATATATATATGACTAACTCATATTAGAATCATGCTTAAGAGCACAATAAAAAATTGAGTAAAGTTGAAACATTCACAGAAAACACAAACATCCAATAAGCATATGAAAAAAAGGTTAAACTCAGCAATAAAAAAAAATGGAATTGAAATGATTTTTTCTCTTGCAAATTAGCAATTTCTTTCAAGTAATTCTGCTGAATGTGGTGCTACTGATACTCTCTAAAAACATTATTGAGAGGGTAAAATGGCTCAATTTTTCCAAGAATCTTTGAAGTGTTCACTTTTTTATTAACAAAGTAATCCTGCTTTTAAGAGTTTCACAATTTAGTTTTGCATTCAGTTTAGGTATATCTTTACTACATATCTGCTAAAACTATCTCTGCTCAGTTACTTGACTTTGAGTCCTTGCCCTCATTTTAATTATTTTGCTTTAGAATGATATGAACAAGTGTGGCAATAATGTCAATGTAAAAATATTTGGTCTAAAAGATTGTCTTTTCTTCCTGGAGTTGCCTTTCCTTCTTTCTCAAAGATCAGTTGACTTCATATGTGGGGCCTTACATACTGCCCCTTTGATTTATTTGTAAATTCTTACCAATACCACACTGTCTTGATTACTGTGGTTTTAGGTTGATCTTGTTTGGAACGTTATTAAGTTATTGGTTCAATTTATTTAATAGATAAAGGTTTATTATGAATATTTTGCCTTATGATTTTTGGTAAGTTGTCTTTCAAGTAATTGGTCCACTTCACTTAGATTATCAAATTTGTAGCATGTCATTGTTCATAATAAATATTCCTTCATTGACCTTTTAATGTCCATGGGATTTGTAAATAATGCCCCTCTTTTATTTCTACCTTAGTAATTTGAGTCTTCTCCATTTTTTCTTAATTGACGAGAGGTTTATTCAAAGAAGCAGGTTTTGGTTTCATTGGTTTACTCTATCCCCTGATTTCAGTTTCATTATTTCTGCTCTGATTTCTCTTATGTCTTTCCTCATGCTTACTCTGGAATTAATTTCCTTAGTTTCCTAAGGTAGAAACTTATATTAGTGATTTTAGTGATGTATATATACATTGCTATGATTTTTTTTTTGCTATGATTTTTCTTTGAACAATGCTTTTTGCATTAAACAAATTTTGGTAAGTTATATTTTCAATTTCACTTGCTTCAAAGTAGTTTGAAATTTATCTTGAGACTTCTTCTTTGACCCATATGTAATTTAGAAGTGTGTTGTTTAATCTCCAAGTATTTGGGTTTTCCAACTATCTTCTATTATTTTTTTAGTTTAAGTTTATGGTAGTCTGAGAGCATACCTTGTCTCATTTCTGCTCTTTTAAATTTGTGAGTGTGTATTTTCTGGCCCCGAATGTGGTCTATCTTGGGCAATGTGTATGTTAGCTTAAGAAGAATGTCTAGTCTGCCGAAATATTCTGTAAATGGCAACTAGAGCCAGTTGATTAATGGTGTTTCTCGGCTCAACTATGTCCTTACTGATTTTCTGCCTACTGTATCTGCCAACTACCGATACAGCACTTTCCAGCTATAATACTAGATTCATCCATTTCTCCTTACAGATCTATTGGTTTTTGCCTCAGATATTTTGATATTCTTATTGGACACATACGTGTTAATTACTGTTGTGTCTTCTTGGACATTATCCCTGATAATGTTCCTTACTCTGAAGTTTATTTTGTCTAAAATTAATATTCCTGCTTTACTTTGATTGCAGTTAGCATATTATATCTCTACCCTTCCCTTATCTTTTAATCTGGCTGTGTCTTTATATTTAAAGTGGGTTTATTGTGCTCCAGGGTAACAAAGGTTAATTCTCTCAAAAATAAAAGTGAATCCCCAATTTCCAGTGCAAGATAAAGACAGGAATCCTTGGGATAATCTGTGAAAACAGAAATTCTATGAAAGAAAGCCACATATTCATACTGGAGATAATCTTTGTCTGGCTTAGTGGATTTCGACATGAAAGTAAAGTATAAAATAAGAAAGCTAAATTACAATAATTAATTAATTAGTATGCTAAGCAAACATTTAGTAAGCATCTACTGTGTGCAAGTGATAATATCAGGTGCAGAGGCCAGGAGTGAGCAGAGGGAAGAGTAAAACAGATGAATAATATGAGGTCCTATTCTCTTTGCTCTACATATGAGGAGAAAAGTTCAGAAATGACTCTACAGAATAAAGTATTAGGAAAGAGGTTTCCATGTATTGAAGAGGAAGGGATCATAGTTCACTAAAGAGCAGGAAAAATTTCATGAAAGTCATTGATATTTGGTCTAGGGTTCAGATTTAAGTTTTTCAGATATTTAAAATGGAAGCATAAACACAAGGTTGACTGTTTATTCTTTCAAAATGAGAAGTACCAAAACATGCTGTCTGTCCTAATAAGATAATGTCATCACAAGATGAATGTTAAGATTATTTCCTCATTATACCAATGTTGAGCTGACTCTCGGCAGTCCAACACAGAAGCCATGCCAGGACCTTCTCAGGGCAAGAGGAGAAGAAAGCTAATAAGGGATCGGTATGACTGGAGAAAAATGTCAGGTGTGATTTTTTTTTAATGAGACCTCAGCTTAGCTAAGTTGGAGCAGTGTTTCTCAGAATTCTCTTCTTTTCTGATTCTAGATTAGGGTTGGCAGCAGGGAAAGCTTATACATGACTTGCAAGGTAAAAGTGAAGCAGCACCCATTAAGCTCAAGACTGTGGTTGCAAGTACAGTACCTCTGCAGCTCTAGCACGTGGGTGCTGATATATTGACCTCCTTATTGGTGTGGGGCAGCAGCTAGGCCTGCAGGCCCTCCAGTTCCTACCAGACCTTCTCCATCAGCTTTTCTGAGTTTTGGCAGGTGCAAGAACAGCTCAATAAGGAGAATGCCAATTTTTTCTGGAGGTCTTCCGTGTTGTCCAGGTTAGAGAGTGGGAGATAGAACCAAGTTTTGTCCTTGTGGATTCTGGTTTGTCCCTGCAGGTTTTGGTTTTCTTTCTATTCTGTTTTACAACTGGGATTATTCCTGACTTCCAGGCTTGCTGATCTGCAACAAATTTATGCCCACCACCAGACAAAAGCGGCAAGGGCTTTCCCTGGGCATCTTCACCAGCTCCCACAACTGTGAGAAGTTGCATGTGCCTATAAAAGTCCCTATTCCATGTCACTTTTCATGGGTCTGCTCCCCTGATTTAACCCTGAGTGATGCAATGCAGCCTGCTTCAATCACCCTGTCTGGTTAAAAGGGGGGAAATGCTTTTTTCACTATTTGGAAAGGAAAAATACAAGAAGTTGCTTACTTTGAAAATTTGAAAAACTGCCAGCAAATAAATGGATCTTTCTTATTCTTGGGATCTTCTCCAATGAAGTAATTCTTAAAGACCTCAAACAGTGAAATCTAGTGCTTACCTCTAATTAATGTAACTACTGGGTTCTCTTTTAATACTTCACAAAAATTCTAGACTTTAAAAAAAATAAAAGAAATCAACCCACAGTCAAAGTATAACATTGATTTTAACCTCAAAATATTTTTATTTAGCTAAATCCTCCCCCCACACACACTTTAAAAAGCCACTTGAGAAATCCCATTTGACAAGGGATATTATTACAGTTTGTAATGCTCAACATCAGGGCAAGACTTTTTTTTCTCTTTTGTAAAATCAATTTGAGTTATTTACAATGAACTTAAAAACCATGAACTTTAATGAAAAAGCTTGACAGGTTTGATGTATGATAGACTAAAGTTTCAAAAAAAAACAGAAAAAGATTTTTTCTTTTTGGCTGTGGAATAAAACATGGGTCTAGCAACTCAAAGTCGCTTCTAAGACAGCAGTGCAATAGAGTTGCTCAGTGATTATAAAATTTCTACAGAAAACTAGTTAACAAAGAAGATGTAAATGTTTTTCCATCAATGGAATAATGTAGCAGGAGGGGGTTGCATTTCTCCCAACAAACAGAAACGTATGTGTGTGTGTGCGTGTGTGTGTGTGTGTGTGTGTGTGTGTGTGTCTGCAAGCTAGTTACTGATTGCGTTACTTATTTCATCCTATCCAAGTAGCTCCCAATAATTGTTTTTCAAGGAAAACCAAAAAATTGACAAGGTGTGGGACATCCTTCCAGAAGATCTTCGCAATTGATGGTCTAATGTATCGGGAATATCTCAACGCACTACTTGAATGCCTCCATTGCATCTGTACCCACTGTCTTGTTTGGTTAATGTTTTCATAGTGGTTGTAAGCAGTTCCTCAAACATAATCTTCAACAAGGTGATTGCTTTGACAGCTGATTGTTGATTTAGACAGATCTCTTTTTTCAAAGGAAATCCAACCACTTTTCCTATGTCTAAAGGCAAGAGGGAATAATTATCATGGCACCCAGCCCTGTGTGTTTAAAGCTTCAAATGAACACAAAATTACTTTTCCCCTTTCATTTATTTTCCCCTTAAATTCTCTTTTACAGTAATCATTCAAATGACTTTACTACATGGTCAGCTAAATAATGGCTTTAGGAAGCTGGTGATTTCAAATGATAGAGACTAAATAGCTGCTTCTCACCACAAACCTTTTAAAAAGTATTTGTTTATTGAATGAAAATGTCTGGAATATGAACAAAATATGTCCAAAATGCAACTGCATTTTTTCTAAAACACTTTTATGCAAGAAAATGTAAATTTTACACCTTATTTGTAACTTCCTTCAAGATTGTATTTACAATTGTTTCAGCATAAAATAAGTAGGGAAAGAATAAGAAAAGATTAAAAAGTAAAACATCTTTAAAAATATTAATATCTACCTAATGACTTACTAATTAACATTAAACCATTGACCATACAATAAGTTTTTCAGTTAAGAGGACTCTATCCTGAGTTCTATTCCATTCATATATTCTTTAACTCTATTGTGTTTATTATTTGTGATGAGTTCATTTTCTGATTTTAAACTAAGAAAGAATAAAACGTGGCTTAATCTAGTTTAGCTTTGCATCTTTTTTTAATTTGGTAGCTCCTGTTCAACAATCCCTCTATGCCAAACAATAACACAATATCCGGCAACAATTGGGATACTGGTGCTAATTGTATTGGGGAGAAGTGGCTCAGGGAGTCCTTTATTTGAAGAATCAACTCATAAGTGCTCTGGGGGACTAAGAGGCTGGTAGAGCTGGATATATATTCTCTGACATATTCAGGAGGCATTAAAATTATTGATATATTCTATCATTTGAAAACTGGATTATAAAATTTTTTAATACTGTTTTGTTTGGAACAAGTCAAGATGTAGAATGATGAAATTAGAAAATCACCATTTGGCAGTGATTGTTTCCATTAAGAATCCTCCATGGATGCTGGTGTATTATCTTATAGATGCATTGTTGGATCCTATTGGCCAAGATTTTGTTGAATATTTTTGCATCAGTATTCATTAGGGAGATTGGTCTGTAGTTTTCTTTTTTTGTATTGTCTTTGTCTGGTTTTGGTATTAGAGTAATATTTGCTTCATAGAATGTGTTTGGTAGTACTCCTTCCTTCTCGATTTTTTGAAAGA
>PVIJ01024825.1:0-11638 GCA_004024925.1 Scalopus aquaticus
GGGAGGAGGGAGTTGGGTGGGGGAAGGAGAGGGGGTGTAACTCTGCAGACACAGACCGGGAAAGTGGGAACCCTGGGGTGGGTCAGCATGGGCACGGCAGCTCCCCCCCAACCCCAAAATCAAGAGAAGCCAGGCTGAGTCTGACTGGACTCCATAAAAAGCCCACCAGCAGAGAGAAGGATTTGTGAGGTAACTCACGAATCTTTGGGGAAAGTAAACAAACGGCGGGCAGATGCAGCAGCCCTACGGAAGTGGCCACAGAGGCCAGGCAGCTACTCCCAAGCCAAGGCACGCAGCACATGACGTCTGCGCACACCCAGTGCCACCTTCCGGCCAAGTGCAAAATAGCTCTGGAGCAAGAGCTTGGCTGTCTAGTTAGTCCCAACAGAAGACTCAAGCTTCAGAGGTTACCACCCGCAGAGAGGGAGGCAGGATGGGAAGTGTAGATAATCTAAGCACAGAATCCAGCTTGCTGTGGAAAAAAGAAGAGGCGGTAGAGGAAACCAGCTCCACTCTTCAAAGTGAGATCAAATATTAAAGGTCCTGACTTCCCGCCCACCCCCACCTCATGCCAAGGTAAACTAGGAGAAAAAAAAAAAAAACAACTAAATGCTTAATGCCCTGAATACCCCCCTCCCCCGCCACACACACACCCTTGGAAGCACAAAGAGCAAATGAGACAACACACATGCCTAGGAAGCACGGAACATCTGCACGCAAGATGGAAAAGTAAAATGAGAAGAACACAATTCTTGGGACAAGTATAAAGGACACAGAAATAGAGGACCTATCAGGCAAAGACTTCAAAACAATATTAAAAATGCTAAGAGAGCTACTGGAAGGTCAGTCAAGGGCAGTTTGGCAGGAGCAAGATCTTAGAAAGGAAATTTAGGAACAAAGAGCCTTTTCACCAAAGTGACTGAATATATAAACATCACAAAAAGAGAGTCTGAATGAAATGCTGACAAATTTAGAAGCACATTAAATAGAATTAAACTGACAGAAGAATTTTAGATGTAGAAGACTCAATGAACAAATCACCCACTTAGACAAAGAATCAAGACAAAGGAAAAATGAAGAAACTCTATGAACAACATCAGACCCAATTAGAAGAGGAAAATTAAGAATAATTAGGATCCCAGAAGGTGAAGAGAAATAAGTAGGAGCAGAAATCCTATTAAAAAAAAAAAAAAACCCTGAGAATTTCCCAAACCTGAAGAATGAATTAAATATGGATGTCCAGGAAGAAGAGAGAACACCTAGATTTTTAAATGCAAAAAGACCTACACCTACATGCGTCATTGTTGAACTGTCAAAAGTTAAAGAAAAATTTTTTGCAAAAGGCAAGGAAAACAACACTTAGAAAGGGCTCCCAAATTAGCATTTCCCCAGACGTCAGCCCAGACACTGTCTAGGCAAGAAGAGAGTGGAAGAAAGTATTCACAATCCTAAAAGACAAGTACTACCAGCCAAGAATTCTGTGTCCTGCAAAATTATCATTCAAGTAAGAAAGTAAAATAAAGTTTTCCTAGACAAATAAGCTAGCAATTAACTGCCACCTGACCAGCACTTCAAGAAATACTGAAAGGAATTCTTCTACAAGAAAAGAAAAAAATATGAAACACAAATTCCTGAGCAAAATGACAATAGCAATACAACACTAAAAGTGTTACAGGGCAGGGAGAGGGGCACCCCCCAAACCCCAGACCTGCCCTGGTCTAAATGGGTTCTGCCATCCACTGCATCAATACAAAACATATAGGACCTTTTGTGGAAAGAAACTTTAATACAACTAGAAAGGATAGGGAAGACAAAGAATATATTTTCTAAGTCAAGCCCCCAATGTTATCCAACTCCTCATGGGTAAAAGTCCACCCAAACGGGATTGGCCCAAAGCAAGTCTTGAAAGCCTGCCACTAGTCTAGAATAGCTTTTGGCAGGGACCCACACATAAGGGTCAGAAACAGCCAGACAATTCTGGGAGGAACCAAAATACCTTTCCTCAGGGACCCATCCAAAGGGTCAGAAACAGTCAGACAATTCTGAGAGGAACAGAACAAAATCAAAACCAAAATCAACATAGCCATCGTTAACTTCCCCATGGGTCTCTCACCCATATCTATTTCAATCAGTCCAGGCCAGTGCAGCTTCTTTACAAGTCTCTCTGCTCCTTGGGCCTCTTCTGGCTCTCCATTCTTCTTCCGTCTCCTCCTGTCTTCTGTGTTCTGTGTCTCCTCTGTTTCTCCTCTGTGTATGTCCTTCCTGTCTCTTCTCAGCTTCTTATATGCTGCTCAGTTCCACCCTACCTTGGGTGGGACAGGGAACCTGGACACACCCTTTCTCCTGGGGACCACCCTGTTACAAAAGCAAGAGCAAGAACATTATGAGTCAACCACAAAACACTAAAGGGGAAGAAGAAATGGACAGACCATGGATAATTAAGGGTTGGAGAGCAGACACCAGCTCATAAGGGACTTAAGACATAGGAATTTAAGTGAAACTCCTATGGTAACCACTAACCAATAATCCAGAATAACAACCCCCAGAAGAAGAAACAAAGAAAACTGATAGAAATGTAACGGGCTGAGTCCAAAGTCCTGGAAAGGTGGTGCCCCAGGAGGGGTTTGCTGATGAGAATGAATAGCCGAGGGTAAAAAATGCTAAAAGGTTTTACAGTTTGGGGTGGAGATTCTGGTGAGAAATAAAAGGTACTGAAGGGGAAGGGGAATTCAGTCACCATGATGTAGGAAAAGAGGAAGCAGTTGCCAGGATGTAGGAAAAGAAAAAGAAGCAGTCGCCATGATGCAGGGAACTAAGAAGCAGTCGCCATGATGTAGAGTTTTGGACTGAGCATATGGAATTTTCAGTGACTTTGGGGCCAGCGACTTTGGAGGCTTTGCAAGTAGCTGAGCGACAGAAACTGCTCCCAGTTTTGTTTTTACTGCAGCCGAAGGAAGAAGGCAGAGGCCCAAAGCAGGCACCTTCCTAAAGTGAGTGAGTGCAGTCTGTTGGGCCGTCTGGCTGCTGTAGTTGCTGTTTTCAGTGTTGTTGGCCTGGTGTTTCTGGGCACCGTGGCAGCTTCAGGAGCATCTCCAGTTGTGTTCTTTGTCGTCCTCAGGGGTTGGAACCCGGCCTACAATCTGGCTGTTGAGCATCTGCAGAAGCAGAAAGACGCCATTTTGGAAATGTGGCCTATTGTTTGGAAGAGGAGCTCCACATCAGCAGTGGTGGGAAGACGCCACCTTTGTTGTTACTTCTTTGGGACTTAAAAGCATTGAACATTGCTTTAAGTAAGGTAAATGGCCATATTCTGGCCTCAATAATTCTTTGTTTTTCCCTGTTTGTTAAATAAGTCCCCCACTGTTATTGTTCCCTAAACCTTGTAGTCTTGCAATTGTGTGCAGGTACAGAACCAAGATAGTGACTGGTAAGCAATTTGGGCAGTGCCCCTGGCAGTTTTGATGCCCCTTTTGCCCTGTATCAGAGACACTAAGAGAAGCCATCCAGAAAGAGCAGAGAGAAATGAATGGAAAAAGAAGCAACAGAAAAATGAACAAAGATCAAAACCAAATTACTGATAATTAACAGTTCATATCAATAATCACCCTAAATGTTAATGGTCTGAATTGACCAATAAGAAGACAAAGGCTAAAATGTGGGTGAAAAAGATTCAGCCATAAATACTTTGTTTAGAAGAGACCCATTTAAAACCAAAATACAAAAACAAACTAAAAATAATTGGTTGGAATAAGGTCATACATGCTAATAAGAGTAAAGCAGTAACGGCTATTCTCTTTTTTGTGTGTTTTTTTTTTTTTTTAATTTATACATACAAGCCGGGGTACAGGCAGAGGCGTGGGGTGGCGAAAGGGCTCACCAGAGTCAGAGCAGGGAGCAGAACAGGCAGATCAGAAATACACTGCTGAGGGGAGCAGCGGGCAAGGCAGGAGAGGTCTGCCGCACCATGTGGGATTCTCCCCGGCCGGGTGTCGAACTCGCTTCGCTGCTGCTGACAGCTCCACAGCGCAGCGCTTAACCGCTGTGCCACCGGGGAGGCCCAGGAACGGCTATTCTCATACCAAATAAACTACATTTTCAAGTAAAGAAAGTAATCAGGGACAAAGATGGACACTATATAATATCAAAGTGTCATGATGATGATATAATTGTTACTAATATTTATTCACCTAAAATAGAAGTATCTAATTATATAAAGTAACTATTAACAGATCCAGAACAACATACTGACAAAAATATAATCATTTTCTTTTTTTAAAAAGGATTTTTTTTTAATTTATGCATACAAAAGCTGGGGTGTAGGCCAGAGGTGGGGGTGGTAGTGAGAGGATTCACCAAAGACAGAGTGGGGAGCAGAACAGAAAGATTTACTGAAATACACTACGGAGGGGAGCAGCTGGGCTAGACAGGAGAGGTCTGCTGCACCACATGGGTCAGCTCCCTGGTGGGGGGTTGAACTCATGCTGCAGTGGCTGCTGATAGCTTCATAGTGATGGAGGAGATATAACTTAAAAATAAGGACCCACACAAGGAGCTGGAGATAGACAGAATCAACATAACCGTTAGCACAATCTTTAGGCACCAGCGCCTAAGTTACAAAGCATAAGTAGGAGACAGACTGCAGTCCAGGGGCAAAGATGGAGATTGAGCCCATTGTAGAATCTCTGGTCTCTTTTCTAATTCTAGTGAGCCAGTAAACAGGAACCAGCCTCGAAGATGAGCCCCTCCCAACTGAAAGAAGGCTATATCAGTGCCATCTCTGCAAGAATTTGGGGCAGCCATTTCTCTGCCCACCTGTGCCTATGCAGGTGCTTTCCTTTACCAACTCTGTCCCTCTGCAGGGCAGTGGCCTGCCTGTCTGCCTGTGACCTGCACCATGCAGGCCTCTCTTAGCAAACCTGCCCCCTCAGAGGGGCAGCTCTTTCTGCCCACTTGTGTCTGTACAAGTGTCCTTTATTTCCTTGTCTTAACAAACCTGTTCTTTAAATATAACTGAGTCTCTGTCTCGTGGAGAAACATGTCATGTGCCGCCGAAGGGAGCTCTGGTGAAACCTTTCCCAGAGTGAACCCAAGGACCCCGCTCTGCTCTTAAATCCATCGACTCCAAAAAACGACATCAATAGTGCTGAGACTAACCTCTTGTGCCACCAGAGAGGCCCCAATATAATCTTTTTCAGAGACATAAATATGTCACTGACATGAAGTGATAGATTATCCAGACAGAAAATTAACAAAGAAATATGGCCTTAGACAAACCTTGCCGCCTTGCAGGGGCGGCAGTGTTGGGAGGGGCATAGGACGGAGGGAAAAAACCCTCAAAGTCCAAGTATTTGAGAAAGAGTGACCTAGAAGGCTCACATCTTTAGAGCTGTAGCAGCCCTTCTCTGGGCCTGTCTCACATTTTATGGAGGGGGGTCAGACTCAGGGAAGGTGGGCAATCTGTGGAGGAATGTATGGAGAAGTGTGCATGGTCTGGATGTGGAGGAGGGTGCATAATAGTCTGGCACAAGCTAGGGGGAAATAAATAAGGGGTGTTGCCTGGGGGTGCCAAAGTTGTTGCTGATTAAATCATCCTATCTCTAGTCTCTGTTTACACTTAACTTCCTGTCATGGTGGTCTAGCTGGTTATGCTAATCTGGCCATCATGTCTGCCTGCTGTTTTCAGCAGATATCCTCATACCAACACTTTTGTCCTGGTGAGAGGCTCCCTGGCTGACTCTACATTTTACTTGATCAGCAGAAACTTTGGATGCCAGGCAAAATCCTGAGAACAAGGAGGACTGGGGAATCCACAAACCTTAAAAAAAAAAAAAAAAACTTTGAAAACTGACCATTAATCAGAGACATAAGGAGGGGACACAGATGGGTAGGGGTAGAAAAGGAAGTGGGGGAGGGCTCTAGGGACCAAAGTGAAAGACTTTGGTGCTATGGGAGAGATACAGTGACCACAACATAGAGGGGAAATCCTATACTGTCAAAAAATTAACAAGGATATAAGAAAATGGTACTTCATTTACAAAGAAAGAAAGGCCTTAAATGAAGTGTTAGAGCAGATGGATTTATTAGACATTTATAGATCTTTCCATCCCCAAAATAATGAATATGCTTTCTTCTTCAGAGCACATGAAACAGTCTCAGGAATAGATCATATACTAGGACATAAAATGTGTCTCAGAAAATATATGAAAATAGAAATTATATCAAGCATCTTTATAGACCACAATGATTTAAAGTCAGAAATTAACCACAAAAAGAATCCTAGAACAAACCAAAACTGTAAAGACTATACAAAACACTTCTGATCAACCCCTGGGTCAATGAAAAAATCAAAAGCAATAAAAAAAAAATCTAGAGACTAATAAAGATGGAGAGACAATCTACCAGATGGGAAGCTCTAAATGCAGTACTGCATGAGAAGTTTAAAGCAATACAGACCCACATTAAAAGCAAGCAAGCAAGCAAGCAAGCAAACAAACAAACAAACAAAAATCTCAAGTTAATAATCTAACCCTGCAGTTGAAGGAATTAGAAAAAGAAGAACAAAAGCATCCAAAAACTGTTAGGAAAAAATAATAAAACTCTGAGCAGAAATATATGAAATAGAAAACAAAAAGACAGTCCATAAGAGCAAGAGTTGGTTCTTTGAAAAAATAAGCACAATTGACTTGCCATTAGCTGGGTTTATGAAGAAATGAACAGAGAAAACCCAAATTAATAGAATCAGAAATAAAAGAGGTGAAATTATAACAAACACTGCAGAAATACACAGGCTCGTAATTGCCTGTTAAAAAAGTCTCTACAAACAAATGACATCCTACAGGAAATGCACAAATTTTTAGACTCATACAATCCCCCAAGATTGAACCAGGAAGAAATAGCTTAAATAGTCCAATCACAAGTGCTGAAATTGAAAGAGTAATAAAAATTCTCCTAAGAATAAAAGCCCATGACCAGATGGTTTTACCAGAGAATCCTTCTACCAAACCTTCAAATATATAATACTACCCTACTCAAATGCTTCAAAAATATTGAAGAGGAGGGAAAGCTCCCCAATACATTCTAAGAGATCAACATGCCTGATCCTCAAACCAAAAAAAGACAGTACAAAAAAAATTGTAGACCAACACCTCTAATAAACAATAGATGCAAAAATCTTCAACAAAATCCTAGCAAACTGAATACAGCAACATATCAAGAGAATCATCCACCATGTTCAAGTAGGCTTCATCCCAGGGGTGCAAGGCTGGTTCAACGTATGCGAATCAATCAATGTTTTCCCCAGATCAACAAAAAGGAAGACACAAGCTATGTGATTATCTCAATGCCACAAAACATTAAACAAGATTCAACATTTGTTTATGATAAAAAAAAAACACTGAAAAAATAGGACTAAATGAAACTTAACCATATATAACAAACCCACAGCAAACATTATACTCAATGATGAAAAGTTGAAAACATTCCCACTAAGGTCAGAAACAAGACAAGGCTGTCAACCATCACCACTATTGTTCAACATAGTATTGGAAGTCCCAGTCAAAGCAACTAGACAAAAAGAAAGAATTCAAATCGGAAAAGAAGTGAAATTGTCATTATTTGCAGATGACATGTTCATGTATTTAGAGAAACCAAAAAACTCCACCAAAAAAACTAATAAAAATAATAAATACAGTGAAGTGGCAGGATGCAAAATCAATTCACAAAAATCAGTGGCATTTCTATATGCAAACATTGTGTCAGAAGAAAAGGAAATAAGGAATGCAATCCTATTTACAAACATTCAAATAAGAATGCAATACCTGGGAAATAAACTTAATGAAGGAGGTGAGGGATCTGCAGAGTGAAAACTATAAAACTGTTAAATGAAAGACGAGACAAAGAAAGCAAAAGTTATTCTGTGCTCATGGATTGGAAGCATTAACATTGTTAAAATGGTCACATCACCCAAAGCAATTTACAGTTTCACTGCAATACCTATCAAAATACCAATTTTTTTCAAGGAAATAGAAAAATCAATTATAAAATTTATATGGAACCACAAAAAAAAAAAAACCCCAAATAACTAAAATGATCCTGAAAGAAAAGAAGAAAAATGCAGGTATCACACTTTCTTAGCTCAAACTATATTGCACAGCAGTAATAATCAAAGCAGTATGGTACTGGAACAAACAGAAACTCCGAACAATTGAAGAGTATTGAAACCCAGAGATAAAATCACACAAACATGGACAGCTAATCTTTGACAAAGGAGCTATGGCCATACAATGGAGAAAAGATAGCTTCTTTATTAAATGGTGTTGGGAAGCATGGATAGCCACTTGAAATGTAGTCTCCACATAGCAGTCAGTATGTTCTTCATAAAATATCAGTGAATTACTTCTTCACTGATGCTCATGGCCTTTGATGCTTATTATTCTAGCATCCTCAGCTTCCTTACACTCTTCTGAAACTTTAAGGATTCTCTTTCTGTCCCAAGGCTTCCCTCTTCTTGGTCCCCCTCCCCACCATTCCTGTCCTTTTCTGAATCTTGGACACTTCCTGCCAATGGCAGGAAGTTTTATCCCAGCATCCTCTCCTAAGGTGAAGAGGGACGCAGGGTTCTGTCTCCTGACAGACTGGATGGCAATTATCCCAGGTTCTCATTATATGTTCTCTGGGTGCTCTCTTATTTAACGTGTCTCTGCCCACCACACTGTGAGCTCATAGGGCAGAGCTAGATTTTTGTTCCCTTCTCATCCTCATAGCCTCCTTGGCCTAGAGGAGGCTCAATAGGGAACCTGCTGAAAGGACTCATTGCCTCACCAAAAGCTTGACTTATTTTCTTTTGAGAGTTTAAGCTGCTTTCTAGGGAAAATACAATTCAAGCCTGGTTTTTTTGTTTTGTTTTTTTTCCTCCCCTGTGGGACCCTCACAGTCTCTCATTTCTGAGGACCAGAGACTTAGCTTCTCTTCTCCCCTTGTGTAGGAGTGGAAATATGGGCTCCTGGGCCAATGTGGTGCTCCTAACACCTGCAAATGGGGGAACCAAGCCTCCCTCAGTGGAACCCCTCACAGCCCTTATTTATAGAGTGCATCACCACCTCTGGGGGGTTTGGGTTCTTGGGGAAGCTGGTGGGCTGGTTGGGGACAAAGCACCCTCACTACTGGCAGGCTGACTTAGATGCTAACAAGGACTGTGTGGTGCTGAGAGGCCTCTGGGCAGCAGTAGGAACAGCCCAGGGCCCTGAACGCTGGACTCTAAAACTGAACCTTTGGCTACTGGCATCATAATATTACATTATGTATTTGAAAAGCAGTATTTATTTAGTTTGTCTCTTTACTAAGTCAGTGTAGTAGTATGTGCTAGCAAAACAGAGATGAACATGACAAGGTATTTGTCTTCAAACCCCCACAGTCTCTGAGAAAATGTCACAAAGAGTAGGTCTCAGAAGTTGCAAACTGGTCGTCTTCACGTTTTATTTTATGGCACAGTGTTTAAAATATATATAAAAAAGAACTTTCAGCCTTTTAATGTGGGAGACTTCTTTTTTTCCTCTCTCTTTTTTAATTTATATATTTTTTATGTCTTTTACATCATTGTGTATTCCCTGTAAAATTCCCACCACCATTTCACCTATGAACCATCACCATAGTCCCTTGTGCTAGTCTCTCTCCTGTTTTGATCCCTTTTCCTCCCCCTCCCTCACAGAATGTCTGATTTTTATGGTTGCTTGCTGTTTTTTAAAAAAAATATTGTTTTTTTTCCCCTGATCTCTTATTTGGATCCTCTATAGTCCTGCTATAAGTGAAACCATTCGATATTTTTTCTTTTACCTTCTGGCTTATTTCATTGAGCATGATCCTTTCTAGCTCCACCCATGTTGCAAATGGCATGAGTTTATCTTTTTTTTTGATTGCTGAATAGTATTCCATTATCTATATGTATCACATCTTCTTGATCCAGTCATCTATTTTTGGGCACTTTGGTTATCTCTAAGTCTTACCTATTACAAAAAGTACTGCAATAAACCTAGGAGTGCAGGTATCTTTTTAAATTAGTGTTTTTGTGTCCTTTGGGCAGATTCTTAGGAGTGGAATTGCTGGATCATAGGGTAGCTCCATTTTAGTAGCCTGAGGAACCTCCACACAGCTTTCCATAGTGGTTGGACCAGTTTGCATTCTTAATGTGGGAGACTTCTTATAAAAATCTCTCTCTCTTAAAAAACCACCATGGCAACACTAGGTTCACACCCACACATCCCACTGGACCTGCCCCAGTGCCACTTCTCTGCTGTTTCTTGTCTGGCTGCTCCTGGAATTTATGTTTGAGAGAGACCCTTGTTGTAGGAACAGAAAGAAGGGGCAATTGATTCTGGAAGCAGGTGAGAGGGTGGATGAAGTCTTCTCAGAAGAGGTGACTTCCCAGATACTGTCTCAACAACCTCAGCAGGAACAGTGGCCCAGAGGGGGCAGTGCTGGGATGAGACAAGAGTTAGGACTCCTGGGGACCTCCTTAGGGAATCTGAGGAGGAGGAAGAGGAAAGGGCAGGAAGTAGGAGTAAGAGACCTGGAAGGTTGACCAGGAAAGTGAAGACCCAGACCAGGGAGGAAAGACTACAGATGTGGGAGCTCAGCAGTCAATGCTGCTGTGGCTAGAGAGGGCTGGGAAGAGGGAGAGGGAAGCGTCAGCAGGGGCTCCTGGTCTTCCAGAAAGCAGGGGAGGACATGCATGACCTCTGAGCCTCTTGGTGCTGTACTGCAAACCTGAGGGCCATACCTTAAGATTCTGTTACAGGGCAGGGAGAGGGGCACCCCAGAACCCCAAACCTGCCCCTTTTAAATAGGTTCTGCCATTCGCCGCATCAAGATAAAACATATAAGACCTTAAGTGGAAAAGAAACTTTAATACAATTAGTGTATTAATACAGAAAAGACAAAGAATAATAGTTTTTAAACAAAGCACCCAAAGTTACCCATCACCTCGTGAGCAAAAGTCCACCCAAATGGGATTGGCCCAAAGCAAGACCCGAAAGCCTGCCATGAGTCTAAAACACCGTTTGGCAGGGACCCATAGAAAAGGGTCAGAAACAGTCAGACAAGTCTGTGAGGAAAAGAGAAAAATCAAAATCAAGATCAATGTTGCCATTGTCACCTCCCCATGTGTCTCTCCCCCACACCTGTCTCAATCAGTCTAGGCCAGTGCAGATTCTTCATATGTCTCTCTGCTCCTTCCTTGTGCCTCTTCTGGCTCTCCATCCTGCTGCTTTCCTTCTCCAGTCTCCTCTCTCTAGCTTCTTCTCTCTTCTCCAGTTTCTTATCTCTCCTGCTCAGCTCTACCTTCCCTTGGGTGGGGCAGGGAATCTGGGACACTCCTCTTTCCTGAGAATCACCCTCTTACAATTCCAGTTGGGCTTTGGGAAGTTTCTTGGGGAGGGACATCTCTCCTCGCAGGGCGACAATGTTGGAAGTTGGAAGCGTCACGGGACGAAGAAAGAAATGACTCAAGAGTCCGAGTAGTGAGAGACAGAGAAAAGGTCACCTAGGGGAGCCACTCTCTGGAGATGCAGCCTCAAGGCTCACTTCTCTGGAGATATGATCGCCTTCCCCTAGACCAGTCTACTTTTTTTTTTTTTTTTCTGGT